>JAKFGR010000034.1:0-121620 GCA_021498465.1 Hylobates pileatus
CCCGGGGACCCTGGTGTCCCTGGTTCGAGCCCAAGGAGAGCCTGGGGCCGCTAGGGCTACCCCAAGGCTTTCAGAAAGCCCATGAGAGGAAGTTGAGGTTTGAGAGAGGAGAGGTGAGGCACCTGTGGCAGAAAAAAAAAAAAAAACCGCGCCTCGGAGAAGCGGGGCCTGGGTCCCCTACGGAGGAAAGTGCCTTCCCATCAGCCCGTGCACTGGACCCTGTGGTCCCTGGCGACACTGGTTCGAGCCCCGGGTGCACCTCGGGTCTGCCGGGGGTACCCAAAGGCAGGCAGAAAGCCCATGAGGGGAAGGTGAGCTTTGAGGGAGGAGAGGTGATGCACCCGTCACAGAAAAAGAAAAACCGCGCCACGGAGAAGTGGGGCCTGGGTCCCCCACGGACGAAAGTGCCTTCCCATCAGCCCCTGCACTAGGCCCCATGGACCCTGGCCACCCTGGTTCGAGCCCCAGGTGCGCCTCGGGCCCGCTAGGTGTACCCAGAAGCCGGCAGAAGGCCCACGAGGGGAAGGTGAGACACCTGGGGCAGAGAGAAAAAAAAAAAAAACACGCTGCAGAAAAGCGGGGCCTGGGTCCTTCACGGACGAAGGTGCCTATCAGCCCCTGCGCTGGGCCTCGGGGAACCTGGCATCCCTGGATGGAACCCAGGGTGCGCTTCCGGCCCGCTAGGGGTACCCCAAGGAGGGCAGAAAGTCCATGAGGGGAGGTGAGGCACCTGGGGCAGAGAAGAACAAAAAAAAGCGCGCCGCGGAGAAACCGGGTCTGGGTCCCCCACGGACGAAAGTGCCTTCCCGTTATCTCCTGTGCTGGGCCCCGGAGACCCTGGGGTCCCTGGTTCGAGCCCAAGGAGAGCCTCGGGCCGCTAGGGGTACCCCAACGCCGCTGGAAAGCCCATGAGAGGAAGGTGAGCTGTGAGGGAGGAGAGGTGAGGCACTTGTGGCAGAAACAAAAAAAACCTCGCCACGGAGAAGCGGGGCCTGGGTCTCCCACGGAAAAAAAGTGCCTTCCCATCAGCCCCTGCGCTGGGCCTCGTGGACCCAGGCGACCCTGGTTCTAGGCCTGGGTGCGCCTCGGGCCCACTAGGTGTACCCCAAAGCGGGCAGAAGGCCAATGAGGGGAAGATGAGGTTTGAGGGAGGAGAGCTGAGGCACCTGCCGCAGAAAAAAAAAAAAACGGTGCCGAGGAAAAGCGGGGCCTGGGTCCCCCACGGACGAAAAATGCCATCTCATCAGCCCCTGCGCTGGGCCCCCTGGACCCTGGCGACCCTGGTTCAGGGACCGGAAGCGACTCTGGCACGCTAGGGGTACCCTAAGGAAGCCAGAAAGCCCATGAGGAAAAGGTGAGGTTTGAGGGAGGAGAGGTGAGTCACCTGTGGCAGAAAAAAAAAAGAAAAATCAGCCCCTCGGAGAAGCCGGGCCCGGGTCCCCACTGACGAAAGTGCCTTCCCATCAGCTCCTGTGCTAGCCCCGAGAACCTGGCGACCCTGGTTCGAGACCTGGGAGCGCCCCGTGCCCGCTCGGGGTACCCCAAAGCAGGCAGAAGGCCAACGAAGGGAAGGTGAGGCACCTGGGGCAGAGAAAACAAAAACGTGCCTTTGAGAAGCGGGACCTGGGTACCTACGGACCAAGGTACCTTCCCATCAGCCCCTGCGCTGGGCCCCGGCCACCCTGGCGTCCATGGTTCGAGTCCAGGGAGCACCTTGGGCCGCTAGGGGTACCCCAAGTCAGGCAGAAAGCCCATGATGGGAAGTTGAGGTTTGAGGCAGGAGAGGCGAGGCACCTGTGGCAGAAAAAAAAAAAAAAAAAGCCGCGCCTAGGAGAAGCTGGGCCTGGGTCCCCAACGGATGAAAATGCCTTCCCATCAGCCCCTGCACTGGGCCCTGTGGACCCTGGAAACCCTGGTTCGAGCCCCGGGTGCGCCTCGGGCCTCTAGGGGTACCCCCAAGGCGGGCAGAAAGCCCATGAGGGGAAAGTGAGGTTTGAGGGCGAAGAAGTTAGGCACCTGTGACAGAAAAAGAAAAAAAAAACCGCGCCGCGGAGAAGCGGGGCCTTGGTCCACCACTGACGAAAGTGTCTTCCCATCAGCCCCTGCGCTGGGCCCTGGGGACCCTGGGGTCACTGGTTTGAGCCCAGGGAGCGCCTCGGGCCGCTGGGGTACCCCAAAGCGGGCAGAAATCCCATGAGGGGCAGTTGAGGTTTGAGGAAGGAGAGGTGAGGCACCTGTGGCAGAACAAAAAAGAAAAAAGCCGCGCCACAGAGAAGCGGAGCCTGGGTCCCCCACGGACGAAAGTGTCTTCCCATCAGCCACTGCGCTGGGCCTAGGGGACCCTGGCGTTCCTGGTTCTAAACCAGGGTGCGCTTCAGGCCGCTAGGGGTACCCAAAAGCGGGCAGAAGGCCCATGGGGGGAAGGTGACGCACCCGGGGCAGAAAAAACAAACAACCGCGCCACGGATAAGCGGGGCCTGGGTCCCCCACAGAAGAAACTGTCTTCCCGTCAGCGCTTGCGCTGCGCCCTGGGGACCCTGGTATCCCTGGCTCGAGCCCAGGGTGTGCCTCGGCCTGCTAGGGGTACCCCAAGGCACAGAGAAGGCCCATGAGGGAAAGGTGAGACACCTGGGACAGAGAAAAAAATTAAAAACTGCGTCGCCCAGAAGTGGGGTCTGGGTCCCCCACGGATGAACGTCCCTACCTATCAGCCCTGCACTGGGCCCCGGAGACCCTAGCATCCCTGGCTAGAAACCAGGGTGCACCTCGGGCACTCTAGGGGTACCCCAAGTCGGACAGAAGCCCCATGAGGGGAAGGTGAGGTTTGAGGGAGAAGAGGGGAGGCACCTGTGGCAGGAAAAAAAAAAAAAAAAAACACGCCGCGGAGAAGCTGGGCCCAGGTCCCCAACGAACCAGTGCCTTCCCATCAGCCCCTGCGCTGGGGCCCTTGGACCCGGGCGACCCTGGTTAGAGCCCAGGGTGCGCCTCGTGCCCAATAGGGGTATCCCAAGGCGGACAGAAGGCCCATGAGGGGAAGGTAAGGCACCTGAGGTAGAGAAAAAAAAAAAAAAACCGCACTGCAGAGAGGCAGGGCATGGGTCCCCCAAGGACGAAAGTGCTTTCCCATCAGCCCCTCCGCTGGGCCGCGGGGACCCTGGCTATCCTGAATCGAGCCCAGGGTATGCCTCGGGCCCTCTAGGGGTATCCCAACGCGGGCAGAAGGCCCATGAGAGGAAGGTGAGGCACAAGGGACAGAGGAAAATAAAAAAAACAGCGCCGCAAAGAAGCGGGGCCTGGGTCCCCACAGAAGAAACTGTCTTCCCGTCAGCCTTGCGCTGGGCCCTGGGGACCCTGGTATCCCTGGCTCAAACCCAGGATGGGCCTCGGGCTGCTAGGGGTACCCCAAGGCGGGTAGAAAGCCCATGAGGGGAAGCTGAGGTTTGAGGGAGGAGAGGTGAGACACCTGTGGCAGAAAAAAAACAAAAAACAAAAAACCGCGCCTCAGAGAAGCTGGGCCTGTGTCAGCCACGGACGAAAGTGTCTTCCCATCAGCCCTTGCGCTGGGCCCCGGGGACCCTGACGACCCTGGTTCGAGCCCCGGGTGGGCCTCGGTCCACCAGGGGTAGCCCAAAGCGGGCAGATGGCCCATGAGGGGAAGGTGAGTCACCTGGGGTAGAGAAAAAAAAAAAAAAAAACGCGCTGCGGAGAAGCGGGGCCTGGGTCCCCCACAGGTGAAAGTTTCTTCCCATCAACCCTTGCGCTGGGCCCCGGGGACCCTGGCGACCCTTATTCGATCCCAGCGTGCGCCTGGCCCGCTAGGGGTAACGCAAAGAGGGCCAAAGGCCCATGAGGGTAAGGTGACCCACCTGGGGCAGAGAAAAAAAAAAAAACAACAACACCTCGCCACGGAGAAGGGAGGCCTGGGTACCCCACGGAAGAAAGTGCCTTCGCGTCAGACCCTGCGCTGGGCCCCAGGGACTCTGGCGTCCCTGTTTCGAGCCCAGGGTGCGCCTCGGGCCGCTAGGGGTACCCCAAGGTGGACAGAAGTCCCATGAGATGAAGGTGAGACACCTGGGACAGAGAAAAAAAACAAAACTGCGCCGCCGAGAAGTGGGGACTGGGTCCCCCAAGGACTAAAGTGTATTCCCATGAAACCTTGCGCTGGGCCCCAGGGACCCTGGCGTCCCTGGTTCGAGCCCACGGTGCACCTCGAGCTGCTAGGAGTACCCCAAGGCAGACAGAAGGCCCATGAGGGGAAGGTGAGGTTCGTGGGAGGAGAGGTGAGGCACCTGTGGCAGAAAAAAAAAAAAAAGCGCCACAGAGATGGGGGCCTCGGTCCCCCACGGACGAAAGTGCCTTCCCATCAGGCCCTGCGCTTGACCCCTGGACCCTGGCGACCCTGGTTCGAACCCAGTGTGCGCCTGGGGCCGCTAGCGGTACCGCAAAGCGGGCAGAAGCCCATAAGACGAAGGTGACGCACCTGGGGCAGAGGAAAAAAAAAAAAAAAAACCTCGCCACGGAGAAGGGAGGCCTGGGTCCCCCATGGAAGAAAGTGCCTTCGCGTCAGACCCTGCGCTGGGCCCCAGGGACTCTGGCGTCCCTGTTTCGAGCCCAGGGTGCGCCACGGGATGCTGGGGGTACACCAAAGTGGACAGAAAACCCGTGAGGGGAACGTGAGGCAATGTGGCAGAAAAAAAAAAAAAAAAACCACGCCGCAGTGAAGCGGGGCCTGGGTCCCCCACTGATCAAAGAGGCTTCCCATCCGCACCTGCGCTGGGTCCCGTGGAACCTGGCGACCCTGGTTCGAGCCTATGGTACGCCTTGGGCCTGCTAGGGGTACCCAAAAGTGGGCAGAAGGCCCATGAGGGGAAGGTGAGGCACCTGAGACAGAGAAAAAAACAACTGCGCCGCGGAGAAGAGGTGCCTGGGTCCCCCACGGACGAAAGTGTCTTCCCATCAGCCCCTGCGCTGGGCCCAGGAGACCCTGGCATCCCTGGTTCAAGACCAGGGTGCGCTTTGGGCCTCTTGGGGTACCCCAAGGCAGACAGAAGGCCCATGAGGGAAGGTGAGGTTTGAGGAGGAGAGGTGAGGCACCTGTGGCAGAAAAAAAAAAAGAAAACGCGCCACGGAGAAGGGTGGCCAGGGTCCCCCACGGACGAAAGTGCCTTCCCATCAGCACCTGCGCTGGGCCCCCGGGACCCTGGCGTGCCTGGGTCGAGCCCAGGGTGCGCCTCGGGCCGCTAGGGGTACCCCAAGGTGGACAGAAGTCCCATGAGATGAAGGTGAGACACCTGGGACCGAGAAAAAAAAAAAAAGCTCACCTCGGAGAAGCGGGCCTGGGTCCCCACAGGTGAAAGTGTCTTCCCATCAACCCTTGCGCTGGGCCCCAGGGACCCTGGCCCCTGGTTGAGCCCAGGGTGCGCCTGGCTGCTGGGGGTACCCCAAAGAGGACAGAAACCCCATGAGGGAAGGTGAGGCACCTGGGGCAGAGAAAAAAAAACCGTTCCGAGAAGGGGGGCCTGGGTCCCCTAAGGACGAAAGTACCTTCCCATCAGCCCCTTCGCTCGGCCCCCTGGACCCTGGCGACCCTGATTCGAACCCAGTGTGCGCCTGGGGCCGCTAGCGCTACCCCAAAGCGGGTAGAAGCCCATGAGGGGAAGGTGAGGCACCTGGGGCAGAGAAAAAAAAAAAAACACCTCGCCACGGAGAAGGGAGGCCTGGGTCATCCACGGACTAAAGTGTCTTCCCATCAGAGCCTGCGCCGGCCCCCAGTCACCCTGGCGTCCCTGGTTCCTTCCCAGGGTTTGCCTCGGGCCGCGTGGCGTACCCCAAGGCGGGGAGAGTCCCCATGAGGGGAAGGTGAGGTTTGAGGGAGGAGAGGTGAGGCACCTGCGGCAGAAAAAGGAAAAAAAGCTCACCTAGGAGAAGCGGGCCCTGGGTCCCTCACAGACAAAAGTCCCTTCCCATCAGCGCTGCGATGGGCCCCGGGGACCCTAGCATCCCTGGCTCCAAACCAGGGTGAGCCTCCGGGCCGCTAGGGGTACCGAAAGGCGGGCAGAAAGCCCATGAGGGGAAGGTGAGGCATCTGGGGAAGAGAAAAAAAAAAAAAACAGCGCCGCAAAGGAAGCGGGGCCTGGGTACACCACAGGGGAAAGTGACTTCCCATCAGCCCCTGCGCTGGGCCCCGGGGACCCTGGCGACCCTGGTGCGAGCCCGCGGTGCACCTCGGGCTGCTAGGAGTACCCCAAGGCAGACAGAAGGCCCATGAGGGAAGGTGAGGTTTGAGGAGGAGAGGTGAGACACCTGGGGCAGAGAAAAAAAAAAAAAAAACGCGCCCCAGAGAAGTGGGGCCTGGGTCCCCCACTGACGAAAGTGCCTTCCGATGAGCCCCTGCGCTGGGCTCTGGGGACACTGGCGTCCCTGGTTTGAGCCCAGGGTGCGCCTCCGGACTGCTAGGGTACCCCAACGCAGGGAGAAGGCCCCTGAGGGGAAGGTGAGACACCTGGGGCAGAGAAAAACAAAACAAAACTGCGCCGCAGAGAAGTGGTGACTGGATCCCCCACGGACGAAAGGTATTCCCATGAACCCTTGCGCTGGGCCCCAGGGACCCTGGCGACCCTGGTTTGAGCCCACAGTGCACCTCGAGCTGCTAGGTGTACCCCAAGGCAGACAGAAGGCCCATGAGGGGAAGGTGAGGTTTGAGGGAGGAGAGGTGAGGCACCTGTGGCAGAGAAAAAAAAAAAACGCGCCACCGAGCAGTGGGGCCCGGGTCCCCCACGGACGAAAGTGCCTTCCCGTCAGCGCCTGGGCTGGGCCCCGGGGACCCTGGCGACCCTGCTTGGAGCCCAGCGTGCGCCTCGGGCAGCTAGGGGTACCCCAATGAGGGCAGAAGGCCCATGAGGGGAAGGTGACCCACCTGGGGCAGAGGAAAAAAACAAAACTGCGCCGCCGAGAAGTGGGGACTGGGTCCCCCACGGACGAAAGTGTCTTCCCATCAGCCCCTGCGCTGGGCCCCAGGGACCCTGGCATCCCTGGTTCAAGACCAGGGTGCGCTTTGGGCCTCTTAGGGTACCCCGTGGTGGGCAGAAAGCCTAGGAGGGGAAGGTGAGGATAGAGAGAGGACCAGTTAGGCACCTGGTGCAGAAAAGAAAAAAACGGGCCACAGATAAGTGGGGCCTGGGTCCCCCACGGACGAAAGTGCCTTCCCATCAGCCCCTGCGCTGGGCCCCGGAGACCCTGGCATCCCTGGTTCGAGCCTATGGTACGCCTGGGGCCGGCTAGGGGTAGCCCAAAGCGGGCAGTTGGCCCATGTGGGGACGGTGAGTCACCTGGGGTAGATAAAAAAAACAAAAAAAACGCGCTGCGGAGAAGCGGGGCCTGGGTCCCCCACAGGTGAAAGTTTCTTCCCATCAACCCTTGCGCTGGGCCCCGGGGACCCTGGCGACCCTTATTGGCGCCAAGCTTCCGCCTGGGGCCGCTAGGGGTACCCAAAAGAGGGCAGAAGGCCCATGAGGGGAACGTGACCCACCTGGGGCAGAGGAAAAAAAAAAACGCGCCACGGAGAAGCGCGGCCTGGGTCCCTCACGGACGAAAGTGTCTTCCCATCAGTCCCTGCACTGGGACCCGGGGACCCTGGTGTCCCTGGTTCGAGCCCAGGATGCGCCTCGGCCGCCAAGTGCACCCCAAGGGGGGCACAAAGCCCATGAGGGGAAGGTGAGTTTTGAGGGAGGAGAGGTGAGGCACCTGACAGAGAAAAAGAAAAATAAAAAAACCGCCCCGCAGGAGAAGCGGGGCCTGGGTCCCCCACGGAGGAAAGTGCCTTCCCATCAGCCCCTGCACTGGACCCTGTGGTCCCTGGCGACACTGGTTCGAGCCCCGGGTGCACCTCGGGTCTGCCAGGGGTACCCAAAGACAGGCAGAAAGCCCATGAGGGGAAGGTGAGCTTTGAGGGAGGAGAGGTGACGCACCCGTCACAGAAAAAGAAAAACCGCGCCACGGAGAAGTGGGGCCTGGGTCCCCCACGGACGAAAAGTGCCTTCCCATCAGCCCCTGCTCTAGGCCCCATGGACCCTGACCACCCTGGTTCGAGCCCCAGGTGCGCCTCGGGCCCGCTAGGGGTACCCAGAAGCCGGCAGAAGGCCCACGAGGGGAAGGTGAGACACCTGGGGCAGAGAGAAAAAAAAAACCACGCTGCAGAAAAGCGGGGCCTGGGTCCTCCACGGACGAAGGTGCCTATCAGCCCCTGCGCTGGGCCCCGGGGAACCTGGCATCCCTGGCTGGAACCCAGGGTGCGCTTCCGGCCCGCTAGGGGGTACCCCAAGGAGGGCAGAAAGTCCATGACGGGAGGTGAGGCACCTGGGGCAGAGAAGAACAAAAAAAAAGCGCGCCGCGGAGAAGCTGGGTCTGGGTCCCCCACGGACGAAAGTGCCTTCCCATTATCCCCTGTGCTGGGCCCCGGAGACCCTGGGGTCCCTGGTTCGAGCCCAAGGAGAGCCTCGGGCCGCTAGGGGTACCCCAACGCCGCTGGAAAGCCCATGAGAGGAAGGTGAGCTGTGAGGGAGGAGAGGTGAGGCACTTGTGGCAGAAACAAAAAAAACCTCGCCACGGAGAAGCGGGGCCTGGGTCTCCCACGGAAAAAAAGTGCCTTCCCATCAGCCCCTGCGCTGGGCCCCCTGGACCCTGGCGACCCTGGTTCGAGCCCCAGGTGCGCCTCGGGCCCGCTAGGGGTACCCAGAAGCCGGCAGAAGGCCCACGAGGGGAAGGTGAGACACCTGGGGCAGAGAGAAAAAAAAAACCACGCTGCAGAAAAGCGGGGCCTGGGTCCTCCACGGACGAAGGTGCCTATCAGCCCCTGCGCTGGGCCCCGGGGAACCTGGCATCCCTGGCTGGAACCCAGGGTGCGCTTCCGGCCCGCTAGGGGGTACCCCAAGGAGGGCAGAAAGTCCATGACGGGAGGTGAGGCACCTGGGGCAGAGAAGAACAAAAAAAAAGCGCGCCGCGGAGAAGCTGGGTCTGGGTCCCCCACGGACGAAAGTGCCTTCCCATTATCCCCTGTGCTGGGCCCCGGAGACCCTGGGGTCCCTGGTTCGAGCCCAAGGAGAGCCTCGGGCCGCTAGGGGTACCCCAACGCCGCTGGAAAGCCCATGAGAGGAAGGTGAGCTGTGAGGGAGGAGAGGTGAGGCACTTGTGGCAGAAAAAAAAAACAAAAAACAAAAACAAACAAACAAAAAAAAACCGCGCCACGGAGAAGCGGGGCCTGGGTCTCCCACGGAAAAAAAGTGCCTTCCCATCAGCCCCTGCGCTGGGCCTCGTGGACCCACGCGACCCTGGTTCTAGGCCTGGGTGCGCCTCGGGCCCGCTAGGTGTACCCCAAAGCGGGCAGAAGGCCAATGAGGGGAAGGTGAGGTTTGAGGGAGGAGAGCTGAGGCACCTGCTCCAGAAAAAAAAAAAAAAAAACGGTGCCGAGGAGAAGCGGGGCCTGGTTCCCCCACGGACGAAAAATGCCATCTCATCAGCCCCTGCGCTGGGCCCCCTGGACCCTGGCGACCCTGGTTCAAGGACCGGAAGCGACTCTGGCACGCTAGGGGTACCCTAAGGAAGCCAGAAATCCCGTGAGGGAAAGGTGAGGTTTGAGGGAGGAGAGGTGAGTCACCTGTGGCAGAAAAAAAAAAAAAAAATCAGCCCCTCGGAGAAGCCGGGCCTGGGTCCCCACTGACGAAAGTGCCTTCCCATCAGCTCCTGTGTTAGCCCCGAGAACCTGGCGACCCTGGTTCGAGACCCGGGAGCGCCTCGGGCCCGCTCGGGGTACCCCAAAGCAGGCAGAAGGCCAATGAAGGGAAGGTGAGGCACCTGGGGCAGAGAAAACAAAAACGTGCCTTTGAGAAGCGGGACCTGGGTACCTACGGACCAAGGTACCTTCCCATCAGCCCCTGCGCTGGGCCCCGGCGACCCTGGCGTCCATGGTTCGAGTCCAGGGAGCGCCTTGGGCCGCTAGGGGTACCCCAAGTCAGGCAGAAAGCCCATGATGGGAAGTTGAGGTTTGAGGCAGGAGAGGTGAGGCACCTGTGGCAGAAAAAAAAAAAAACGGTGCCGAGGAGAAGCGGGACCTGGGTACCTACGGACGAAGGTGCCTTCCCATCAGCCCCTGCGCTGGGCCCTAGGGAACCTGGTGTCCCTGGCTGGAACCCAGGGTGCGCCTTGGGCCGCTAGGGGTACCCCAAGGCGGGCAGAAAGCCCATGATGGGAAGTTGAGGTTTGAGGCAGGAGAGGTGAGGCACCTGTGGCAGAAAAAAAAAAAAAAAAAAGCCGCGCCTAGGAGAAGCTGGGCCTGGGTCCCCAACCGATGAAAATGCCTTCCCATCAGCCCCTGCACTGGGCCCTGTGGACCCTGGAGACCATGGTTCGAGCCCCGGGTGCGCCTCGGGCCCGCTAGGGGTACGCCAAGGCGGGCAGAAAGCCCATGAGGGGAAAGTGAGGTTTGAGGGCGGAGAAGTTAGGCACCTGTGACAGAAAAAGAAAAAAAAAACCGCGCCGCGGAGAAGCGGGGCCTGGGTCCACCACTGACGAAAGTGTCTCCCCATCAGCCCCTGCGCTGGGCCCTGGGGACCCTGGGGTCACTGGTTTGAGCCCAGGGAGCGCCTCGGGCCGCTGGGGTACCCCAAAGCGGGCAGAAATCCCATGAGGGGCAGTTGAGGTTTGAGGAAGGAGCGGTGGGCACCTGTGGCAGAACAAAAAAGAAAAAAGCCCCGCCACGGAGAAGCGGAGCCTGGGTCCCCCACGGACGAAAGTATCTTCCAATCAGCCACTGCGCTGGGTCTAGGGGACCCTGGCGTTCCTGGTTCGAGACCAGGGTGCGCTTCAAGCCGCTAGGGGTACCCAAAAGCGGGAAGAAGGCCCATGAGGGGAAGGTGACGCACCCAGGGCAGAGAAAAAAAAAAAAAAAAAAAAAACACCTCGCCACAGAAAAGGGAGGCCTGGGTCCCCCACGGAAGAAAGTGCCTTCCCATCAGACCCTGCGCTGGGCCCCAGGTAGCCTGGCATCTCTGGTTCGAGGCCAGGGTGCGCCTAGGGCTGCTGGGGGTACCCTAAGACGGACAGAAACCCCATGAGGGTAAAGTCAGGCACCTGTGGCAGAAAAAAAAAAAAAAAAAACCGCGCCTCAGTGAAGCGGGGCACGGGGTCCCCCACTGATGAAAGTGCCTTCCCATCAGGCCTTGCGCTGGGGCCCTTGGACCCTGGCGACCCTTGCTCGAGCCCAGCGTGCGCCTGGGGCCGCGAGGGGTACCCCAAAGCGGGCAGAAGGCCCATGAGGGGAAGGTGACGCACCTGGGGCAGAGAAAAAAAAAAACAACCGCGCCGCGGAGAAGCGGGGCCTGGGTCCTCCACCGACGAATGTGTCTTCCCATCAGCCCTTTCGCTGGGCCACGGGGACCCTGGCTTCCCTGGTTCGAGCCCAGGGTGTGCCTCGGGCCCGCTAGGGGTCCCCCAATGCGGGCGGAGGGGGCTGAGGGGAAGGTGAGGCACCTGGGGCAGAGAAAAAAAAAACTGCGCCGCCGAGAAGCGGGGCCTGGGTCCCCCGCGGACGAAAGTGTCTTCCCATCAGCCACTGCGCTGGGCCTAGGGGACCCTGGCGTTCCTGGTTCTAGACCAGGGTGCGCTTCAGGCCGCTAGGTGTACCCAAAAGCGGGCAGAAGGCCCATGAGGGGAAGGTGACGCACCCGGGGCAGAGAAAAAAAAAAACAACCGCGCCGCGGATAAGCGGGGCCTGGGTCCCCCACAGAGGAAACTGTCTTCCCATCAGCGCTTGCGCTGTGCGCCGGGGACCCTGGTATCCCTGGCTCGAGCCCAGGGTGCGCCTCGGCCTGCTAGGAGTACCCCAAGGCAGAGAGAAGGCCCATGAGGGAAAAGTGAGACACCTGGGGCAGAGAAAAACATTAACAACTGCGTCGCCCAGAAGTGGGGCCTGGGTCCCCCACGGATGAACGTCCCTACCCATCAGCCCTGCACTGGGCCCCGGAGACCCTAGTGTCCCTGGCTAGAAACCAGGGTGCACCTCGAGCCCGCTAGGGGTTCCTCAAGGCGGGCAGAAAGCCCATGAGGGGAAGGTGAGGCACCTGGGGCAGAAAAAAAACAAAAACGCCGCGGAGAAGCAGAGCCTGGGTCCCCAAGGAAGAAAGTGTCTTCCCATCAGCCCTTGCGCTGGGCCCCGGGAACTTGGTGTCCCAGTTTCGAACCCAGGGTGTGCGTCTGGCCACTAGGGGTACCCCAAGTCGGACAGAAGACCCATGAGGGGAAGGTGAGCTTTGAGGGAGGAGAGGTGAGGCACCTGTGGCAGAAAAAAAAAACAAACCCACGCCGCGGAGAATCAGGGCCCGGGTCCCCAACGGACGAAAGTGCCTTCCCATCAGCCCCTGCACTGGACCCCATGGATCCTGGTTAGAGCCCAGGGTGTGCCTCGTGCCCAATAGGGGTATCCCAAGGCGGACAGAAGGCCCATGAGGGGAAGTGGAGGCAACTGAGGTGGAGAAAAAAAAAAAAACCGCGCTGCAGAGAGGCGGGGCATGGGTCCTCCAAGGACGAAAGTGCCTTCCCATCAGCCCCTCCGCTGGGCCGCGGGGACCCTGGCTACCCTGAATCGAGCCCAGGGTATGCCTCGCATGCTAGGGGTACCCCAAGTCGGACAGAAGCCCCATGAGGGGAAGGTGAGGTTTGAGGGAGGAGAGGGGAGGCACCTGTGGCAGAAAAAAAAAAAAAAAACAAAAAAAAAACACGCCGCGGAGAAGCAGGGCCCAGGTCCCCAACGAACCAAAGTGCCTTCCCATCAGCCCCTGCGCTGGGCCGCGGGGACCCTGGCTACCCTGAATCGAGCCCAGGGTATGCCTCGGGTCGCTAGGGGTACCCCAAGGCGGGTAGAAAGCCCATGAGGGGAAGGTGAGGTCTGAGGGAGGAGAGGTGAGGCAACTGTGGCAGAAAAAAGCCAAAAAAAAAAAAACAAAAGAAACCGCGCCACGGAGAAGCAGGGCATGGGTCCCCCGCGGACAAAAGTGCCTTCCCATCAGCCCCTCCGCTGGGCCGCGGGGACCCTGGCTACCCTGAATCGAGCCCAGGGTATGCCTCGGGCCCTCTAGGGGTATCCCAACGCGGGCAGAAGGCCCATGAGGGGAAGGTGAGGCACAAGGGGCAGAGAAAAAAAAAAAAAAAAAACAGCGCCGCAAAGGAAGCGGGGCCTGGGTACTCCACAGACGAAAATGCCTTCCATTCAGGCCCTGCGCTGAGCCCCATGGACTCTGGCGACCTTGACTCAAACCCAGGATGCGCCTCGGGTCGCTAGGGGTACCCCAAGGCGGGTAGAAAGCCCATAAGGGAAAGTTGAGGTTTAAGGGAGGAGAGGTGAGACACCTGTGGCAGAAAAAAACAAAATAAACAAAAAAAACCGCGCCTCAGAGAAGCTGGGCCTGTGTCAGCCACGGACGTAAGTGTCTTCCCATCAGAGCCTGTGCTGGACCCCAGGCACCCTGGCTTCCCTGGGTCGGCCACAGGGTGCGCCTCGGGCCGCTAGCAGTACCTGTAGGCGGGTAGAGGACCCATGAGGGGAAGGTGAGGTTTGAGGGAGGAGAGGTGAGGCACCTGCGGCAGGAAAAAAAAAAAAACGCCACGGAGAAGGGGGCCTGGGTCCCCACGGACGAAACTGCCTTCCATTCAGGCCCTGCGCTGCGCCCCCTGGACCCTGGCGACCCTGGTTCGAACCCAGTGTGCGCCGGGGACCGCTAGCGGTACCCCAAAGTGGGCAGAAGCCCATGAGGGGAAGGTGAGGCACCTGGGGCAGAAACAAAAACAAAAACAAAAACCTCGCCATGGAGAAGGGACGCCTGGGTCCCCCACGGAAGGAAGTGCCTTCCCATCAGACGCTGCGCTGGACCCCAGGGACCCTGGCGTCCCTGGTTCGAGACCAGGGTGCACCTCGGGCTGCTGGGGGTACCCCAAGGCGGACAGAAACCCCATGAGGGGAAGGTGAGGCACCTGTGGCAGAAAAAAAAAAAAAACGCGCCACGGAGAAGGGGCCTGGGTCCCCCACGGACGAAAGTGCCTTCCCATCAGCCCCTGCGCTGGGCCCCGAGTACCCTGTCGTCCCTGGTTCGAGACCAGGTGCGCCTGGCCGCTAGGGGAACACCAAAGCGGGAAAAAGGCCCATTAGAGGAAGGTGAGGCACCCAGGTAGAGAAAAAAAAAAACCGCGCCGCTGAGAAACGGAGCCTGGGTCATCCACGGACTAAAGTGTCTTCCCATCAGAGCCTGTGCTGGACCCCAGGCACCCTGGCTTCCCTGGGTCGGCCACAGGGTGCGCCTCGGGCCGCTAGCAGTACCTGTAGGCGGGTAGAGGACCCATGAGGGGAAGGTGAGGTTTGAGGGAGGAGAGGTGAGGCACCTGCGGCAGGAAAAAAAAAAAAAAAGTTCACCTCGAAGAAGAGGGCCCTGGGTCCGCCATGGACAAAAGTCCCTTCCCATCAGCGCCGCGCTGGGCCCCGGGAAACATAGCATCCCTAGCTCCAAACCAGGGTGAGCCTCGGGCACGCTGGGGGTACCCAAAGGCGGGCAGGAAGCCCATGAGGGGAAGGTGAGGCAACTGGGGAAGAGAAAAAAAAAAAAACCCTGCGGAGAAGCAGAGCCTGGGTCCCCCACAGACGAAAGTGTCTTCCCATCAGCTCCTGAGCTGGACCCCTTGGACCCTGTTGTCCCCAGTTAGAGCCCAGGGTGCGCCTCGGCCTGCTAGGGGTACCCCATGGCGAACAGAAGGCCCATGAGGGGAAGGTGAAGTTTGAGGGAGGAGAGGTGAGGCATCTGTGGCAGAAAAAAAAAAAAAGAAAACGCGCCACGGAGAAGGGGGGCCTGGGTCCACCACGGACGAAAGTGCCTTCCCATCAGCCCCTGCGCTTTGCCCCGTGGACCCTGGCGACCCTGGTTCGAGACCAGGGTGCACCTCGGGCTGCTGGGGGTACCCCAAGGCGGACAGAAACCCCATGAGGGGAAGGTGAGGCACCTGTGGCAGAAAAAAAAAAACAAAAAAAAAAAAAACGACGCGGAGAAGCAGAGCCTGGGTCCCCACAGACGAAAGTGTCTTCCCAGCAGCCCTTGCGCTGGGCCCCGGGGAGCCTGGCGTCGCTGGTTCGAGCCCAGGGTGCGCCTCGGGCTGCTCGGGGTACCCAAAGGCGGGCAGAAGCCCATGAGGGAAGGTGCGGCACCTGGGGCAGAAAAAAAAAAAACGCGCCACGGAGAAGGGGCCTGGGTCCTCCACAGACGAAAGTGTCTTCCCATCAGCCCCTGTGCTGGACCCCGGGGACCCTGGCGTCCCTGGTTCGCCCCCAGGGTGCGCCTCTGGCCGCTAGGGGTAACCAAAAGCAGGCAGAAGGCCCATGAAGGGAAGGTGAGGCACCTGGGGCAGAGAAAAAAAAAAAACCGCGCCACGGAGAAGCGGGCCTGGGTCCCCACGGACGAAAGTGTCTTCCCATCAGCCCCTGCGCTGGGCCCCTGGGGACACTGGCGTCCCTGGTTCGAGACCAGGGTGCGCCTGGCCGCTAGGGGTACCCCAAAGGCGGGCAGAAGGCCCATGAGGGAAGGTGAGGCACCTGGGGCAGAAAAAAAAAAAACGCGCCACGGAGAAGGGGCCTGGGTCCCCCACAGACGAAAGTGTCTTCCCATCAGACACTGCGCTGGGCCCCGGGGACCCTGTAGTCCCTGGCTCGAGTCCAGGGTGCGCCTCGGCCTGCTAGGGGTACCCCATGGCGAACAGAAGGCCCATGAGGGGAAGGTGAGACACCTGGGGCAGAGCAAAAAATAACCGTTCCACCTAGAAGCGGGGCCTGGGTCCCCCACGGACGAAAGTGCCTTCCGATGAGCCCCTGCGCTGGGCCCTGGGGACACTGGCGTCCCTGGTTTGAGCCCAGGGTGCGCCTCCGGACTGCTAGGGTACCCCAACGCAGGCAGAAGGTCCCTGAGGGGAAGGTGAGGCACCTGGGGCAGAGAAAAAAAAAACTGCGCCGCCGAGAAGCGGGGCCTGGGTCCCCCGCGGACGAAAGTGTCTTCCCATCAGCCCCTGCATTGGACCCCAGGGACACTGGCGTCCCTGGTTTGAGCCCTGGGTGCGCCTCCGGACTGCTAGGTGTACCCAAAAGCGGGCAGAAGGCCCATGAGGGGAAGGTGACGCACCCGGGGCAGAGAAAAAAAAAAACAACCGCGCCGCGGAGAAGCGGGGCCTGGGTTTCCCACAGAGGAAACTGTCTTCCCATCAGCGCTTGCGCTGCGCCCCGGGGACCCTGGTATCCCTGGCTCGAGCCCAGGGTGCACCTTGGCCTGCTAGGGGTACCCCAAGGCAGAGAGAAGGCCCATGAGGGAAAGGTGAGACACCTGGGGCAGAGAAAAACATTAAAAACTGTGTCGCACAGAAGTGGGGCCTGGGTCCCTCAAGGATGAACGTCCCTACCCATCAGCCCTGCACTGGGCCCCGGAGACCCTAGTGTCCCTGGTTCGAGCCCAGCGTGCGCCTCGGTCTGCTGGGGGTACCCCAAGGCGGGCAGAAGCCCCATGAGGGGAAGGTGAGGCACCTGTGGCAGAAAAAAAGAAAACGCGCCACGGAGAAGGGGGGCCTGGGTCCACCACGGACGAAAGTGCCTTCCCATCAGCCCCTGCGCTTGGCCCGGTGGACCCTGGCGACCCTGGTTCGAACCCAGTGTGCGCCTGGGGCCGCTAGCGGTACCCCAAAGCAGGCAGATGGCCCGTGAGGGAAGGTGAGGCACCTGTGGCAGAAAAAAAAAACAAAACAAAAAACTGCGCCGCGGAGAAGCGGTGCCTGGGTCCCCCACTGACGAAAGTGTCTTCCCATCAGCCCTTGCGCTGGGCCCCGGGGACCCTGGCGACCCTGGTTCGACCCCAGGGTTCTCCTCGGGCTGCTAAGGGTACTCCAAGGCGGGCAGAAGGCCCATGAGACGAAGGTGAGATTTGAGGGAGGAGAGGTGAGGCACCTGTGGCAGAAAAAAAAAACAAAACAAAAAACCGCGCCACGGAGAAGGGGGGCCTGGGTCCACCACGGACGAAAGTGCCTTCCCATCAGCCCCTGCGCTTGGCCCGGTGGACCCTGGCGACCCTGGTTCGAACCCAGTGTGCGCCTGCCTGCTAGGGGTACCCCAAAGGCGGGCAGAAAGCCCATGAGGGAGGAGAGGTGAGGCACCTGTGGCAGAAAACAAACAAACAAACAAAAAAACCGCGCCTCAGAGAAGCTGGGCCTGGGTCAGCCACCGACCAATGTGTCTTCCCATCAGCCCTTTCGCTGGGCCCCGGGGACCCTGGCGTCCCTGGTTTGAGCCCAGGGTGCGCCTCGTTCCACTAGGGGTACCTCTAGGCGGACAGAAGGCCCATGAGGGGAAGGTGAGGTTTGAGGGAGGAGAGGTGAGGCACCTGCAGCAGAAAAAAAAAAAAAAAAAGCTCACCTCGGAGAAGCGGGCCCTAGGTCCCCCACGGACAAAAGTCCCTTCCCATCAGCCCCTGCGCTGGGCCCCATGGACCCTGGCGACCCTGGCTAGAGCCCAGGGTGCGCCTGCCTGCTAGGGGTACCCAAAGGCGGGCAGAAAGCCCATGAGGGGAAGGTGAGGCATCTGGGGGAAGAGAAAAAAAAAAAAAAACAAAACCCTGCGGTGAAGTGGAGCCTGGGTCCTCCACAGACGAAAGTGTCTTCCCATCAGTCCCTGAGCTGGGCCCTGTGGACCCTGTTGTTCCTGGTTAGAGCCCAGGGTGCGTCTCGGCCTGCTAGGGGTACCCCAAGGCGGACAGAAGGCCCATGAGGGGAGGTGAGACACCCGGGACAGAGAAAAAAATAAAAAACCGTGCCGCCCAGAAGCGGGGCCTGGGTCCCCCACGGACGAAAGTGCCTTCCGATGAGCCCCTGCGCTGGGCCCTGGGGACACTGGCGTCCCTGGTTTGAGCCCAGGGTGCGCCTCCAGACTGCGCCTCCAGACTGCTAGGGTACCCCAACGCAGGCAGAAGGCCCCTGAGGGGAAGGTGAGGCACCTGGGGCAGAGAAAAAAAAACTGCGCCGCCCAGAAGCGGGGCCTGGGTCCCCCACGGACGAAACTGTCTTCCCATCAGCCACTGCGCTGGGACTAGGGGACCCTGGCGTTCCTGCTTCGAGACCAGGGTGCGCTTCAGGCCGCTAGGGGTACCCAAAAGCGGGCAGAAGGCCCATGAGGGGAAGGTGACGCACCCGGGGCAGAGAAAACGAAAAACAACCGCGCCGCGGACAAGCGGGGCCTGGGTCCCCCACAGAGGAAACTGTCTTCCCATCAGCGCTTGCGCTGCGCCCCGGGGACCCTGGTATCCCTGGCTCGAGCCCAGGGTGCGCCTCGGCCTGCTAGGAGTACCCCAAGGCAGAGAGAAGGCCCATGAGGGAAAAGTGAGACACCTGGGGCAGAGAAAAACATTAACAACTGCGTCGCCCAGAAGTGGGGCCTGGGTCCCCCACCGATGAACGTCCCTACCCATCAGCCCTGCACTGGGCCCCGGAGACCCTAGTGTCCCTGGCTAGAAACCAGGGTGCACCTCGAGCCCTCTAGGAGTACCTCAAGGCGGGCAGAAAGCTCATGAGGGGAAGGTGAGGCACCTGGGGAAAAGCAAAACAAAACAAAACAAAAAAAAAACGACGCGGAGAAGCAGAGCCTGGGTCCCCAAAGAAGAAAGTGTCTTCCCATCAGCCCTTGCGCTGGGCCCCGGGGAACCTGGTGTCCCAGTTTCGAACCCAGGGTGTGCCTCGGGCCCTCTAGGGGTACCCCAAGGCAGAAGGCCCATGAGGGAAGGTGCGGCACCTGTGGCAGAAAAAAAAAAAACTGCCACGGAGAAGGGGGCCTGGGTCCTCCACGGACGAAAGTGCCTTCCCATCAGGCCCTGCGCTGGGCCCTGGGGACACTGGCGTCCCTGGTTTGAGCCCAGGGTGCGCCTCGGCCTGCTAGGGGTACCCCAAAGGCGGGCAGAAGCCCATGAGGGAAGGTGAGGCACCTGGGGAAGAGAAAAAACTGCGCCGCTGAGAAGCGGAGCCCGGGTCTCCCACGGACGAAAGTGTCTTCGATTCAGCCCCTGCATTGGACCCCAGGGACCCTGGCGTCCCTGGTTGGAGCCCAGGGTGCGCCTCGGCTGCTAGGGGTACCCCAAAGGACAGTTTGAGGGAGGAGAGGTGAGGCACCTGGGGCAGAGAAAAAAAAGGACCAGAGAAGCGGGCCTGGGTCCCCACGGATGAAAGTGCTTCCCATCAGCCCCTGAGCTGGGCCCCTGGGACACTGGCGACCCTGGTTCGAGCCCAGGTGCGCCTGGCCGCTAGGGGTACCCCAAGGAGAGCAGAAAACCCAAGAGGGGAAGGTGAGGCACCTGAGGCAGAGAAAAAAAAAACAACTGCGCCGGAGAAGAGGTGCCTGGGTCCCCACGGACGAAAGTGCCGTCCCATCAGCCCCTCCGCTGGGCCACGGGGACCCTGGCTTCCCTGGTTCGAGCCCAGGGTGGGCCTCGGCCGCTAGGGGTACCCCAAGGTGGACAGAAGGCCCATGAGGGAAGGTGAGGTTTGAGGAGGAGAGGTAAGGCACCTGTGGCAGAAAAAAAAAAAAAACGCGCCACAGAGAAGTGGGGCCTGGGTCCCCACGGATGAAGGTCCCTACCCATCAGCCCTGCACTGGGCCCCAGGGACCCTGGCGTCCCTGGTTGAGCCCAGGGTGCACCTCGAGCTGCTAGGGGTACCCCAAGGCGGGCAGAAAGCCCATGAGGGAAGGTGAGGCACCTGAGGGAAAAGCAAAACAAAACAAAACAAAAAAAAAAACCGCGCCACGGAGAAGGGGCCTGGGTCCCTAAAGGAGGAAAGTGCCGTCCCAGCAGCCCCTCCGCTGGGCCACGGGGACCCTGGCGTCCCTGGTTCGAGCCCAGGGTGTGCCTCGGGCCCACTAGGGGTACCCCAAGTAGGACAGAAGACCCATGAGGGGAAGGTGAGGCACCTGCGGTAGAGAAAGAAAAAAAACCGCGCCGCTGAGAAGCGGGGCCTGGGTCTCCCACAGAGGAAACTGTCTTCCCATCAGCCCCTGCATTGGACCCCAGGGACCCTGGCGTCCCTGGTTGGAGCCCAGGGTGCGCCTCGGCCGCTAGGGGTACCCCAAAGAGGGCAGAAAGCCCATGAGGGGAAGGTGAGGCACCTGTGGCAGAGGAAAAAAAAAAAACCGCGCCACGGAGAAGCGGGCCCTGGGTCCCTCACAGACAAAAGTCCCTTCCCATCAGCGCTGCGATGGGCCCCGGGGACCCTAGCATCCCTGGCTCCAAACCAGGGTGAGCCTCCGGGCCGCTAGGGGTACCCAAAGGTGGGCAGAAAGCCCATGAGGGGAAGGTGAGGCATCTGGGGAAGAGAAGAAATCAAACCCTGCGGAGAAGCAGAGCCTGGGTCCCCCACAGATGAAAGTGTCTTCCCATCAGCCCCTGAGCTGGGCCCCGTGGACCCTGTTGTCTCTGGTTAGACCCCAGGGTGCGCCTCGGCCTGCTAGGGGTAGCCCAAGGCGGACAGAAGGCCCATGAGGGGAAGGCGAGACACCTGGTGCAGAGAAAAATAAAAAACCCTTCCGCCTAGAAGCCGGGCCTGGGTCCCCAACGGACGAAAGTGCCTTCCGATGAGCCCCTGCGCTGGATCCTGGGGACACTGGCGTCCCTGGTTTGAGCCCAGGTTGCGCCTCCGGACTGTTAGGGTACCCCAACGCAGGCAGAAGACCCCTGAGGGGAAGGTGAGACACCTGGGGCAGAGAAAAAACTGCGCCGCCGAGAAGGGGGGCCTTGGTCCCCCAAGGACGAAAGTGTCATCCAATCAGCCCCTGCACTGGACCCAGGGAGCCTGGCATCGCTGGTTGGAGCCCAGGGTGTGCTCGGGTCGCTAGGGGTAACCCAACGCAGGCAGAAAGACCATGAGTGGAAGCTGAGGTTTGAGGGAGGAAAGGTGAGCCACCTGGGGCAGAGGAAAAAAAAAAAAAAAACCGGACCGCGGAGTAGGGGGGCCTGGGTCCCCCACGGACCAAAGTGCCTTCCCATCAGCCCCTGCGCTGGGCCCCCTGGACAGTGGCGACCCTGGTTCGAACCCAGTGTGCGCCTGGAGCCGCTAGCGGTACCCCAAAGCGGGCAGAAGCCCATGAGGGGAAGGTGAGGGCCCTGGGGCAGAGAAAAAAAAAAAACATCTCGCCACGGAGAAGGGAGGCCTGGGTCCCCCATGGAAGAAAGTGCCTTCCCATCAGACCCTGCGCTGGGCCCCAGGGACCCTGGCGTCCCTGCTTCGAGCCCAGGGTGGGCCTCGGGCTGCTGGGGGTACCCCAAGGCGGACAGAAACCCCATGAGGGGAAGGTGAGGCACCTGTGGCAGAAAAAAAAAAAAAACGCGCTGCAGTGAAGCAGGGCCTGGGTCCCCCACTGATGAAAGTGCCTTCCCATCAGGCCTTGCGCTGGACCTCGTGGACACTGGTGACCCTGGTTCGAGCCCATGGGGAGAGTCGGGCCCGCTAGGGGAACACCAAAGCGGGAAAAAGGCCCATTAGAGGAAGGTGAGGCACCCGGGCAGAGAAAAAAACTGCGCCGCTGAGAAGCGGAGCCTGGGTCCTCCACGGACGAAAGTCTCTTACCATCAGCGCCTGTGATGGACCCCAGGGACCCTGGCGTCCCTGGTTCGGCCACAGAGTGCGCCTCGGGCCCCTAGCGGTACCTCTAGGCCGGCAGAGGGCTCTGAGGGGAAGGTGAGATTTGAGGAAGGAGAGGTAAGGCACCTGCGGAAGAAAAAAAAAAAAGGGCTCACCTCGGAGAAGCGGGCCCTGGGTCCCCCACGGACAAAAGTCCCTTCCCATCAGCGCTGCGATGGGACCCGGGGACCCTCGCATGCCTGGCTCCAAACGAGGGTGAGCCTCGGGCCCGCTAGTGGTACCCAAAGGCGGGCAGAAAGCCCATGAGGGGAAGATGAGGCATCTGGGGAAGGGAAAAAAAAATGCGGAGAAGCGGAGCCTGGATCCCCCACAGACGAAAAGTGTCTTCCCATCAGCCCCTGAGTTGGGCCCCGTGGACCCTGTTGTCCCTGGTTAGAGCCCAGGGTGCGTCTCCGCATGCTAGGGGTACCCCAAGGCGGACAGAAGGCCCATGAGGGGAAGGTGAGACACCTGGGGCAGAGAAAAAAAAAAAAGCTCACCTCGGAGAAGCTGGGCCTGGGTCAGCCACGGACCAAAGTGTCTTCCCATCAGCCCTTGCGCTGGGCTCCGGGGAACCTGGCGTCCCTGGTTCGAGCCCAGGGTGCGCCTCGGTCCACTAGGGGTACCCCAAAGCGGGCAGATGGCCCATGAGACGAAGGTGAGGTTTGAGGGAGGAGAGGTGAGGCACCTGTGGCAGAAAAAAAAAAAAAAAAAAACTGCGCCACGGAGAAGGGGGTACTGGGTCCCCCACGGACGAAAGTGCCTTCCCATCAGCCCCTGCGCTTGGCCCCGTGGACCCTGGCGACCCTGGTTCGAACCCAGTGTGCGCCTGGGTCCGCTAGCGGTACCCCAAAGCGGGCAGAAGCCCATGAGACGAAGGTGAGGCACCTGGGGCAGAGAAAAAAAAAAAAAAACTCGCCACGGAGAAGGGAGGCCTGGGTCCCCCACGGAATAAAGTGCCTTCCCATCAGACCCTGCGCTGGGCCCCAGGGACCCTGGCCTCCCTGGTTCGAGATCATGGTGCGCCTCGGGCTGCTGGTGGTACCCCAAGGAGGACAGAAACCCCATTAGGGGAAGGTGAGGCACTTGTGGCAGAAAAAAAAAAACAACCGCGCCGCAGTGAAGCAGGGCCTGGGTCCCCCACTGATGAAAGTGCCTTCCCATCAGGCCTTGCCCTGGACCTCCTGAACAGTGGTGACCCTGGTTCGAGCCCAGGGTGCGAGTCGTGCCCGCTAGGGGTACCCCAAAGCGGGCAAAAGGCCCATTAGAGGAAGGTGAGGCACCCGGGCAGAGAGAAAAAAAAACCGCGCCGCTGAGAAGCGGAGCCTGGGTCCTCCACGGACGAAAGTGTCTTCCCATCAGCGCCTGTGCTGGACTCCAGGGATCCTGGCATCCCTGGTTCGGCCACAGGGTGCGCCTCGGGCCGCTAGCGGTACCTCTAGGCGGGCAGAGGGCCAATGAGGGGAAGGTGAGGTTTGAGGGAGGAGAGGTGAGGCACCTGTGGCAGAAAAAAACCAAAGAAGCTCACCTCGGAGAAGCGGGCCCTAGGTCCCCCACGGACAAAAGTCCCTTCCCATCAGCGCTGCTCTGGGCCCCGGGGACCCAAGTATCCTTGGCTTCAAACCATGGTG
Organism: Hylobates pileatus; assembly: GCA_021498465.1. Taxonomy (NCBI): domain Eukaryota; kingdom Metazoa; phylum Chordata; class Mammalia; order Primates; family Hylobatidae; genus Hylobates; species Hylobates pileatus. The sequence continues at coordinate 23,355 of JAKFGR010000034.1, forward strand.
AGCCTACGGCCGCTAGGGGTACCCAAAGGCGGGCAGAAAGCCCATGAGGGGAAGGTGAGGCATCTGGGGGAAGAGAAAAAAAAAAAAAAACAAACCCTGCGGAGAAGCAGAGCCTGGGTCCCCCACAGAAGAAAGTGTCTTCCCATCAGCCGCTGAGCTGGGCCCCGTGGACCCTTTTGTCCCTGGTTAGAGCCCAGGGTGCGCCTCGGCCTGCTAGGGGTACCCCAAGGCGGGCAGAAGGCCCATGAGGGCAAGGTGAGACACCTGGTGTAGAGAAAAAAAGTAAAAAACCGTTCCGCCTAGAAGCGGGGCCTGGGTCCCCCACGGACGAAAGTGCCTTCACATGAGCCCCTGCGCCGGGCCCTGGGGACACTGGCGTCCCTGGATTGAGCCCAGGGTGCGCATCCGGACTGTTAGGGTACCCCAAGGCAGGCAGAAGACCCCTAAGGGGAAGGTGAGGCACCTGGGACAGAGAAAATACTGCGCCGCCGAGAGGCGGGGCCTGGGTCCCCCACGGACGAAAGTGTCTTCCAATCAGCCCCTGCACTGGGCCCCAGGGACCCTGTGATCCCTGGTTCGAGCCCACGGTGCGCTCGGGTCGCTAGGGGTACCCCAACGCAGGCAGAAAGACCCTGAGTGGAAGGTGAGGTTTGAGGGAGGAAAGGTGAGGCACCTGGGGCAGAGGGAAAAAAAAAAGGACCGCAGAGTAGCGGGGCCTGGGTCCCCCACGGATGAAAATGCTTTCCCATCAGCCCCTGCGTTGGGCCCTATGGAAACTGGCGACCCTGGTTCGAGCCCAGGGTGCGCCTTGGGCCCGCTAGGGGTACCCAAAAGTGGGCAGAAGGCCCATGAGGGGAAGGTGAGGCAACTGAGGCAGAGAAAAAAACAACTGCGCAGCGGAGAAGAGGTGCCTGGGTCCCCCAAGGACGAAAGTGTCTTCCCAGGAGACCCTGGCATCCCAGGTTCAAGACCGGGGTGCGCTTTGGGCCTCTTGGGGTACCCCATGGTGGGCAGAAAGCCTATGAGGGGAAGGTGAGGTTTGAGGGAGGAGAGGTAAGGCACCTGTGGCAGAAAAGAAAAAAAAAACGCGCCACAGAGAAGTGGGGCCTGGGTCCCCCACGGACGAAAGTGCCTTCCCATCAGCCCCTGCGCTGGGCCCCGAGTACCCTGTCGTCCCGGGCTCGAATCCAGGGTGTGCCTCTGGCCCGCTAGGGGTAACCCAAAGCGGGCAGAAGACCCATGAGGGGAAGGTGAGTCACCTGGGGTAGAGAAAAAAAAAAGAAAAAACCGCGCTGCGGAGGAGCGGGGCCTGGGTCCCCCACAGGTGAAAGTTTCTTCCCATCAACCCTTGCGCTTGGCCCCGGGGACCCTGGCGACCCTTACTAGAGCCCAGCGTGCGCCTGGGGCCGCTAGGGGTACCCCAAAGAGGGCAGAAGGCCCATGAGGGGAACGTGACCCACCTGGGGCAGAGGAAAAAAAAAAAAAACCGACCACGGAGTTGCGGGGCCTGGGTCCTCCACGGATGAAAGTGCCTTCCCATCAGCCCCTGCGCTGGGCCCCGTGAAACCTGGCGACACTGGTTCGAGCCCATGGTGTGCCTTGTGCCCGCTAGGGGTACAGAAAATTGGGCAGAAGGCCCATGAGGGGAAGGTGAGGCACCTGAGGCAGAGAAAAAAAACAACTGCGCCGCGGAGAAGAGGTGCCTGGGTCCCCCACACACGAAAGTGTCTTCCCATCAGCCCCTGGGCTGGGCTCAGGAGACCCTGGCATCCCTGGTTCAAGACCAGGGTGCGCTTTGGGCCTCTTGGGGTACCCCGTGGTGGGCAGAAAGCCTATGAGGGGAAGGTGAGGTTTGAGGGAGGAGAGGTAAGGCACCTGTGGCAGAAAAGAAAAAAAAGAAACGCGCCACAGAGAAGTGGGGCCTGGGTCCCCCACGGACGAAAGTGCCTTCCCATCAGCCCCTGCTCTGTGCCTCGAGTACCCTGTCGTCCCTGGCTCGAATCCAGGGTGTGCCTCTGGCCCGCTAGGGGTAACCCAAAGCGGACAGAAGACCCATGAGGGGAAGGTGAGTCACCTGGGGTAGAGAAAAACAAAACAAAACCGCGCTGCGGAGTAGCGGGGCCTGGGTCCCCCACAGGTGAAAGTGTCTTCCCATCAACCCTTGCGCTTAGCCACGGGGACCCTGGCGACCCTTATTGGAGCCCAGCGTGCGCCTGGGGCCGCTAGGGGTACCCCAAAGAGGGCAGAAGGCCCATGAGGGGAACGTGACCCACCTGGGGCAGAGAAAAAAAAAAAAAACCGTTCCTAGGAGAAGCGGGGCCTGGGTCCCTCACGGAAGAAAGTGTCTCCCCATCATCCCTTGCGCTGCGCCCCGGGGACCCCGGCATCCCTGGTTCGAGCCCAGGGTGCGCCTCGGGCCGCTAGGGGTACCTCTAGGCGGGCAGAGGGCCAATGAGGGGAAGGTGAGGTTTGAGGGAGGAGAGGTGAGGCACCTGTGGCAGAAAAAAACCAAAGAAGCTCACCTCGGAGAAGCGGGCCCTGGGTCCCCCACGGACAAAAGTCCCTTCCCATCAGCGCTGCTCTGGGCCCCGGGGACCCTAGCATCCCTGGCTCCAAACCAGGGTGAGCCTCGGGCCCGCTAGGGGTACCCAAAGGCGGGCAGAAAGCCCTTGAGGGGAAGGTGAGGCATCTGGGGAAGAGAGAAAAAAAAAACAAAACCCTGCGGAGAAGCGGAGCCTGGGTCCTCCACAGACGAAAGTGTCTTCCCATCAGTCCCTGAGCTGGGCCCCGTGGACCCTGTTGTCCCTGGTTAGAGCCCAGGGTGCGCCTCGGCCTGCTGAGGGTACCCCAAAGCGGACTGAAGGCCCATGAGGGGAAGGTGAGACACCTGGGACAGAGAAAAAAATAAAAAACCATGCCACCCAGAAGCGAGGCCTGGGTCTCCCACGGACGAAAGTGCCTTCCAATGAGCCCCTGCGCTTGGCCCTGGGGACACTGGCGTCCCTGGTTTGAGCCCAGGGTGCGCCTCCGGACTGCTAGGGTACCCCAACGCAGGCAGAAGGCCCCTAAGGGGAAGGTGAGGCACCTAGGGCAGAGAAAAAAAACTGCGCCGCCGAGAAGCGGGGCCTGGGTTCCCCACGGACGAAAGTGTCTTCCCATCAGCCCCTGTACTGGGCCCCCGGGACAGCGGCGTCCCTGGTTTGAGCCCCGCGTGCTCTCGTGTCGCTAGGGGTACCCCAACGCAGGCAGAAAGCCCATGAGTTTAAGGTGAGGTTTGAGGTAGGAAAGGTGAGGCACCTGGGGCAGAGGAAAAAAAAAAAAAAAACGGACCACGGAGTAGCGGGGCCTGGGTCCCCTACGGATGAAAGTGCCTTCCCATCAGCCCCTGCGCTGAGCCCCGTGGACCCTGGCGACCCTTGCTCGAGCCCAGGGTGCGCCTTGGGCCCGCTAGGGGTACCCAAAAGTGGGCAGAAGGCCCATGAGGGGAAGGTGAGGCACCTGAGGCAGAGAAAAAAACAACTGCGCCCCGGAGAAGAGGTGCCTGGGTCCCCCACGGACGAAAGTGTCTTCCTATCAGTCCCTGCGCTGGGCCCAGGAGACCTTGGCATCCCTGGTTCAAGACTAAGGTGGGCTTTGGGCTTCTTGGGGTTCCCCATGGTGGGCAGAAAGCGTATGAGGGGAAGGTGAGGTTTGAGGGAGGAGAGGTAAGGCACCTGTGGCAGAAAAAAAACAAAAAAACCGCGCCACAGAGAAGCGGAGCCTGGGTCCCCGACGGACGACAGTGCCTTCCCATCAGCCCGTGCGCTGGGCCCTGAGGACCCTGTCATCCCCGGCTCGAATCCAGGGTGTTCCTCTGGCCCGCTAGGGGTAACCCACAGCGGGCAGAAGGCCCATGAGGGGAAGGTGAGTCACCTGGGGCAGAGAAAAAAAAAAAAACCGCGCTGAGGGGAAGCGGCGCCTGGGTCCCCCACAGGTGAAAGTGTCTTCCCATCAACCCTTGCGCTGGGCCCTGGGGACCCTGGCGACCCTTATTCGAGCCCAGCGTGCGCCTGGGGCCGCTAGGGGTACCCCAAAGCGGGCAGAAGGCCCATGAGGGGAAGGTGACCCACCTGGGGCAGAGGAAAAAAAAAAATCGTTCCTCGGAGAAGCGGGGCCTGGGTCCCCCATGGAAGAAAGTGTCTCCCCATCAGCCCTTGCGCTGCGCCCCGGGGACCCCGGCATCCCTGGTTCGAGCCCAGGGTGCGCCTCGGGCCGCTAGGGGTACCCCAAGGTGGACAGAAGGCCCGTTAGATGAAGGTGAGACACCTGGGGCAGAGAAAAAAAAAAAAACAAAACTGCGCCGCCGAGAAGTGGTGACTGGATCCCCCACGGACGAAAGTGTATTCCCATGAACCCTTGCGCTGGGCCCCAGGGACCCTGGCGTCCCTGGTTCGAGCCCACGGTTCGCCTCGGTCCGCTAGGGGTACCTCTAGCCGGGCAGAGGGCCCATGACGGGAAGGTGAGGTTCGAGAGAGGAGAGTTGAGGCACCTGCGGCAGAAAAAAAAAGAAAAAAAAAGCTCACAACGGAGAAGCGGGGCCTGGGTCCCCACGGAAAAGTCTCTTCCCATCAGTGCTGCGCTGGGCCCCGGGGACCCTGATGAACCGGGTTCGAGCCCAGGGTTGGCCTCCGTACACTAGGGGTAACTCAAAGCGGGCAGATGGCCCATGAGGGGAAGCTGAGGTACCTGGGGCAGCCGAAAGAAAAAAACAACTGCGCCGGGAAGAAACGGTGCCTGGGTCCACCACGGACGAAAGTGTCTTCCCATCAGAGCTTGCGCTGGGTCCCCGGGACCCTGGCGTCCCTGGTTCCACCCCAGGGTTTGCCTCGGGCTGCTAGGTGTACCCCAAGGCGGGCAGAAGGCCCATGAGACGAGGTGAGGTTTGAGGGAGGAGAGGTGAGACACCTGCGGCAGAAAAAAAAAAAAAAAACCGCGCCACGGAGAAGGGGGGTTTGTCCGCGACGGACGAAAGTACCTTCCTATCAGCCCCTGCGCTTGGCCTCTTGGACCCTGGCGACAGTGGTTCGCACGCAGTGTGCGCCTGGAGCCGCTGGCGGTACCCCAAAACGGGCAGAAGCCCATGAGGGGAATGTGAGGCACCTGAGGCAGAGAAAAACAAACAAAAAAACCTAGCCACGGAGAAGGGAGGCTTGGGTCCCCCACGGAAGAAATTGCCTTCCCATCAGACCCTGCACTGGGCCCCAGGGAGCCTGGCATCTCTGGTTCCAGCCCAGGGTGCGCCTGGGGCTGCTGGGGGTACCCTAAGATGGACAGAAACCCCATGAGGGGAAAGTCAGGCACGCGTGGCAGAACAACAAAAAAAAAAACCGCGCCGCAGTGAAGCGGGGCCGGGGTCTCCCACTGATGAAAATGCCTTCCCATCAGGCCTTGCGCTGGACCTCCTGGACACTGGTGACCCTCGTTCGAGCCCAGGGGGTGAGTCGGGCCCGCTAGGGGTACACCAAAGAGGGCAAAAGGCCCATTACAGTAAGGTGAGGCACCGGGGCTGAGAAAAAAAAACGGCGCCGCTGAGATGCGGAGCCTGGGAACTCCACGGACGAAAGTGTCTTCCCATCAGCGCCTGTGCTAGACCCCAGGGACGCTGGCGTCCCTGGTTGGGCCACAGGATGCGCCTCGGGCCGCTAGGGGTACCTCTAGCCGGGCAGAGGGCCCATGACGGGAAGGTGAGGTTTGAGAGAGGAGAGTTGAGGCACCTGCGGCAGAAAAAAAAAGAAAAAAAAAGCTCACAACGGAGAAGCGGGGCCTGGGTCCCCCACGGAAAAAGTCTCTTCCCATCAGTGCTGCGCTGGGCCCCGGGGACCCCGGCATCCCTGGCTCCAAACCAGGGTGAGCCTCGGGCCCGCTAGGGGTACCCGAAGGCGGGCAGAAAGCCCATGAGGGGAAGGTGAGGCATCTGGGGAAGAGAAAAAAAAAAAAAAAAACCCTGCAGAGAAGCAGAGCCTGGGTCCCCTACAGACTAAAGTGTCTTCCCATCAGCCCCTGAGCTGGGCCCCGTGGACCCTGTTGTCCCTGGTTAGAGCCCAGGGTGCGCCTCGGCCTCCTAGGGGTACTGCAAAGCGGTATGAGGGGAACGTGAGACACTTGGAGCAGAGAAAAAAAATAAAAACCGTTCCGCCTAGAAGCGGGGCCTGGGTCCCCCATGGACGAAAGTGCCTTTCGATGAGCCCGTGCGCTGGGCCCTGGGGACAATGGCGTCCCTGGTTTGAGCCCAGGGTGCGCTTCAGGACTGTTAGGGTACCCCAACGCAGGCAGAAGACCCCTGAGGGGAAGGTGAGGCACCTGGGGCAGAGAAAAAACTGCGCCATCGAGAAGCGGGACCTGGGTCCTCCACGGACGAAAGTGTATTCCCATGAACTCTTCCACTAGTACCCAGGGACCCTGGCATCCCTGGTTCGAGCCCACAGTCCACCTGGAGCAGCTAGGTGGTCCGCAAGGCAGACAGAAGGCCCATGAGGGGAAGGTGCGGTTTGAGGGAGGAGAGGTGAGGCACCTAGGGCAGAAAAAACAAAAACAAAAAAGCTCACCTCGGAGAAGCGGGCCCTGGGTCCCCCACGGACAAAAGTCCCTTCCCATCAGCGCTGCGCTGGGCCCCGGAGACCCCCTAGCATCCCTGCCTCCAAACCAGGATGAGCCTCGGGCCCGCTAGGGGTACCCAAAGGTGGGCAGAAAGGCCATGAGGGGAAGGTGAGGCATCTGGGGAAGAGACAAAAAAGGAAAAAAGAAATCAAACCCTGCGGAGAAGCAGAGCCTGGGTCCCCCACAGATGAAAGTGTCTTCCCATCAGCCCCTGAGCTGGGCCCCGTGGACCCTGTTGTCTCTGGTTAGACCCCAGGGTGCGCCTCGGCCTGCTAGGGGTAGCCCAAGGCGGACAGAAGGCCCATGAGGGGAAGGCGAGACACCTGGTGCAGAGAAAAATAAAAAACCCTTCCGCCTAGAAGCCGGGCCTGGGTCCCCAACGGACGAAAGTGCCTTCCGATGAGCCCCTGCGCTGGATCCTGGGGACACTGGCGTCCCTGGTTTGAGCCCAGGTTGCGCCTCCGGACTGTTAGGGTACCCCAACGCAGGCAGAAGACCCCTGAGGGGAAGGTGAGACACCTGGGGCAGAGAAAAAACTGCGCCGCCGAGAAGGGGGGCCTTGGTCCCCCAAGGACGAAAGTGTCATCCAATCAGCCCCTGCACTGGACCCAGGGACCTGGCATCCCTGGTTGGAGCCCAGGGTGTGCTCGGTCGCTAGGTAACCCAACGCAGGCAGAAAGACCATGAGTGGAAGCTGAGGTTTGAGGAGGAGAGGAGGCACCTGTGGCAGAAAAAAAAAAAACAAACAAAAACCGCCAGAGAAGCTGGGCCTGGGTCCCCACGACCAAGTGTCTTCCCATCAGCCTGCTGGGCCCCGGGGACCCTGGCACCCCTGGTTCGAGCCCAGGGTGCGCCTCCCACTAGGGGGTACCAAAGCGGCAGATGGCCCATGAGGAAGTGAAGTTTGAGGAGAGGAGGCATCTGAGAAAAAAAAAAAAAACGCGCTGGAGAAGGGGGGCCTGGGTCCCCACGGACGAAAGTGCCTTCCCATCAGCCCCTGCTGCCTGGGACTGACCCTGGTTCCAACCCAGTGGCGCCCTGCTGGGTACTGAGGGCAGAAGCCCATGAGGGGAAGGTGTTCGAGACCAGGGTGCGCCTCGGGCTGCTGGGGGTACCCCAAAGCGGACAGAAACCCCATGAGGGGAAGGTGAGGCACCTGCGGCAGAAAAAGGAAAAAAAGCTCACCTAGGAGAAGCGGGCCCTGGGTCCCTCACAGACAAAAGTCCCTTCCCATCAGCGCTGCGATGGGCCCCGGGGACCCTAGCATCCCTGGCTCCAAACCAGGGTGAGCCTCCGGGCCGCTAGGGGTACCCAAAGGTGGGCAGAAAGCCCATGAGGGGAAGGTGAGGCATCTGGGGAAGAGAAGAAAAAAAACCCTGCGGAGAAGTGGAGCCTCGGACCCCACAGACGAAAGTGTCTTCCCATCAGTCCCTGAGCTGGGCCCCGTGGACCCTGTTGTCCCTGGTTAGCGCCTAGGGTGCGCCTCGGCCTGCTAGGGGTACCCCAAGGCGGACAGAAGGCCCATGAGGGGAAGGTGAGACACCTGGGATAGAGAAAAAAAAACTGCGCCGCCGAGAAGCGGGGCCTGGGTCCCCCATGGACGAAAGTGTCTTCCCATCAGCCACTGCGCTGGGACTAGGGGACCCTGGCTTTCCTGGTTCGCGACCAGGGTGCGCTTGAGGCCCCTAGGGGTACCCAAAAGCGGGCAGAAGGCCCATGAGGGGAAGGTGACGCACCCGGGGCAGAGAAAAAAAAAAAAACCGCGCTGCGGAGAAGCGGGGCCTGGGTCTCCCACAGAGGAAACTGTCTTCCCATCAGCGCTTGCGCTGCGCCCGTGGACCCTGGCGACCCTGGTTCGAGCCCAGGGTGCGCCTCGGCCGCTAGGGGTACCCCAAAGCGGGCAGAAGCCCATGAGGGAAGGTGAGGCACAAGGGGCAGAGAAAAAAAGAAAACGCGCCACGGAGAAGGGGGGCCTGGGTCCACCACGGACGAAAGTGCCTTCGCATCAGGCCCTACGCTGAGCCCCGTGGACCCTGGCGACCCTGGTTCGAACCCAGTGTGCGCCTGGGTCCGCTAGCGGTACCCCAAAGCGGGCAGAAGCCCATGAGACGAAGGTGAGGCACCTGGGGCAGAGAAAAAAAAAAAAAAACTCGCCACGGAGAAGGGCGGCCTGGGTCCTCCCCGGACGAAAGTGTCTTCCCATCAGCCCCGGCGCGGGGCCCGTGGACCCTGGCGACACTGGTTCGAGCCCCGGGTGCACCTCGGCCGCCAGGGGTACCCCAAAGCAGGCAGAAAGCCCATGAGGGGAAGGTGAGCTTTGAGGGAGGAGAGGTGAGGCACCCGTGGCAGAAAAAAAAAAAGCAACCGCGCCACGGAGAAGGGGGGCCTGGGTCCACCACGGACGAAAGTGCCTTCCCATCAGCCCCTGCGCTTGGCCCGGTGGACCCTGGCGACCCTGGTTCGAACCCAGGGTGCGCCTCGGGCCGCTAGGGGTACCCCAACGCTGGCAGATAGCCCATGAGACGAACGTGAGGGGTGAGGGAGGACAGGTGAGGCCCCTGTGGCAGAAAAAAAAAAAAAAGCGCCACGGAGAAGCGCGGCCTGGGTCCCTCACGGACGAAAGTGTCTTCCCATCAGCCCCTGCACTGGACCCTGTGGTCCCTGGCGACACTGGTTCGAGCCCCGGGTGCACCTCGGGTCTGCCGGGGGTACCCAAAGGCAGGCAGAAAGCCCATGAGGGGAAGGTGAGCTTTGAGGGAGGAGAGGTGACGCACCTGGGGCAGAGAAAAAAAAAACCGCGCCACGGAGAAGTGGGGCCTGGGTCCCCAAAGAAGAAAGTGACTTCCCATCAGCCCGTGCGCTGGGCCCCGGGGACCCTGGCGACCCTGGATCGAGCCCAGGGTGTGCCTCGGCCGCTAGGTGTACCCAGAAGCCGGCAGAAGGCCCACGAGGGGAAGGTGAGACACCTGGGGCAGAGAGAAAAAAAAAAAAAACACGCTGCAGAAAAGCGGGGCCTGGGTCCACCACGGACGAAAGTGCCTTCCCATCAGCCCCTGCGCTTTGCCCCGTGGACCCTGGCGTCCCTGGTTTGAGCCCAGGGTGCGCCTCGGCCGCTAGGTGTACCCCAAAGCGGGCAGAAGCCCATGAGGGAAGGTGAGGCACCTGGGGCAGAGAAAAAAAAACACCGCTGAGAAGCGGGGCCTGGGTCCCCCATTGACGAAAGTGTCCGTCAGCCCTTGCGCTGGGCCCCGAGGACGCTAACGTCCCTGGTTCGAGCCCACAGTGCGCCTCAGGCTGCAGAACCGGTGCCTGTGTCCCACACGGACGAAAGTGCCTTCCCATCAGCCACTGCACTTGGCCCCGTGGAACCTGGCTTCCATAGTTCCAGCCCAGGGTGCGCCTCGGGCCGCTAGAGGTACCCCAATGCGGGCGGAAGGGGCTGAGGGGAAGGTGAGGCACACGGGGCAGAGAAAAAAAAAAAAAAACTGCGCCACGGAGAAGGGGCCTGGGTCCCCACGGATGAAAGTGCCTTCCCATCAGCCCCTGCGCTGGGCCCCAGGGACCCTGGCGTCCCTGGTTCGAGCCCAGGGTGCGCTCGAGCTGCTAGGGGTACCCCAACGCAGACAGAAAGCCCATGAGGGGACGTTGAGGTTTGAGGGAGGAGAGGTGAGGCACCTGTGGCAGAAAAAAAAAAAAAAAAAAAAACTGCGCCACGGAGAAGGGGGTACTGGGTCCACCACGGACGAAAGTGCCTTCCCATCAGCCCCTACGCTTGGCCCCGTGGACCCTGGCGACCCTAGTTCAAACCCATTGTGCGCCTGGGGCCGCTAGCGGTACCCCAAAGTGGGCAGAAGCCCATGAGGGGAAGGTGAGGTACCTGGGGCAGCCGAAAGAAAAAAACAACTACTCCGCGGAGAAGCGGTGCCTGGGTCCGCCACGGACGAAAGTGTCTTCCCATCAGCCCTTGCGCTGGGCCCCCGGGTACCCTGGCGTCCCTGGTTCGACCCCAGGGTTCGCCTAGGGCTGCTAGGGGTACCCCAAGGCGGGCAGAAGGCCCATGAGACGAAGGTGAGGTTTCAGGGAGGAGAAGTGATGCACCTGTGGCAGAAAGAAAAAAAAACGCGCCCCGGAGAAGGGGGGCCAGGGTCCCCCACGGCCGGAGGTGCCTTCCCATCAGCCCCTGCGCTTGGCCCCGTGGACCCTGGCGACCCTGGTTCGAACCCAGTGTGCGCCGGGGACCGATAGCGGTACCCCAAAGTGGGCAGAAGCCCATGAGGGCAAGGTGAGGCACCTGGGGCAGAGAAAAAAAAAAAAACAACAACACCTCGCCACGGAGAAGGGAGGCCTGGGTACCCCACGGAAGAAAGTGCCTTCGCGTCAGACCCTGCGCTGGGCCCAGGAGACCCTGGCATCCCTGGTTCGAGCCCAGGGTGCGCCTCGGGCCGCTAGGGGTACCCCAAGGAGAGCAGAAAGCCCATGAGGGGAAGGTGAGGCACCTGTGGCAGAAAAAAAAAGAAAAGAAAAAAAAACGCGCGACGGAGAAGCAGGGCATGGGTCCCCCACTGACGAAAGTGCCTTCGCATCAGGCCATGCGCTGAGCCCAGTGGACCCTGGCGACCTTGGCTCAAACCCAGGGTACGCCTCGAGCAGCTAGGGGTACCCCAAGGCGGGCAGAAAGCCCATGAGGGGAAGTTGAGGCACCTGGGGCAGAGAAAAAAAACCGTTCCTCGGAGAAGCGGTGCCTGGGTCCCCACGGACGAAAGTGTCTTCCCATCAGCCCCTGCGCTGGGCCCCAGGGACCCTGGCGTCCCTGGTTGGAGCCCAGGGTGCGCCTCAGGCCGCTAGGGGTACCCCAAGGCGGGCAGAAAGCCCATGAGGGGAAGTTGAGGTTTCAGGGAGGAGAGGTGAGGCACCTGTGGCAGAAAAAAAAAACAAAAACTCGCCTCAGAGAAGCTGGGCCTGGGTCAGCCACGGACGAAAGTATCTTCCCATCAGTCCTTGCGCTGGGCCCCGGGGACCCTGGCGTCCCTGGTTCGAGCCCAGGGTGCGCCTCGCCTGCTAGGGGTACCCAAAAGCGGGAAGAAGGCCCATGAGGGGAAGGTGACGCACCAGGGGCAGAGAAAAAAAAAAAACCCCAGAGAAGGGGCCTGGGTCCCCACAGGTGAAAGTGTCTTCCCATCAGCCCTTGAGCTGGGCCCCGGGGACCCTGGCGTCCCTGGGTCGAGCCCAGGGTGCGCCTCGGGCCGCTAGGGGTACCCCAAGGCAGAGAGAAGGCCCATGTGGGAAGGTGAGGCACCTGGGGCAGAGGAAAAAAAACCGTTCCTCGGAGAAGCGGGCCTGGGTCCCCACGGACGAAAGTGTCTTCCCATCAGTCCTTGCGCTGGGCCCCGTGGACCCTGGCGTCCCTGGTTCGAGCCCAGGGTGCGCCTCGGCCTGCTAGGGGTACCCCAAGGCGGACAGAAGGCCCATGAGGGGAAGGTGAGACACCTGGGATAGAGAAAAAAAAACTGCGCCGCCGAGAAGCGGGGCCTGGGTCCCCCATGGACGAAAGTGTCTTCCCATCAGCCACTGCGCTGGGACTAGGGGACCCTGGCTTTCCTGGTTCGCGACCAGGGTGCGCCTCGTTCCTCTAGGGGTACCCCAACGCAGTCAGAAGGCCCCTGTGGGGAAGTTGAGGCACCTGGGGCAGACAAAAAAAAACCGTGCCGCCCAGAAGCGGGGCCTGGGTCCCCCACGGACGAAACTGACTTCCCATCAGCCCATGCGCTGTGCGCAGGGGACCCTGGACTCCCTGGATAGAGCCCAGGGTGCGCCTCGGCCTGCTAGGAGTACCCCAAAGCGGGCAGAAGGCCCATGAGGGAAGGTGAGGCACCTGGGGCAGAGAAAAACATTAAAATGGGCCCCCACAGAGGAAACTGTCTTCCCATCAGCGCTTGCGCTGCGCCCCGGGGACCCTGGTATCCCTGGCTCGAGCCCAGGGTGCGCCTCGGCCTGCTAGGGGTACCCCAAGGCAGAGAGAAGGCCCATGAAGGAAAGGTGAGACACCTGGGGCAGAGAAAAACATTAAAAACTGTGTCGCCCAGAAGTGGGGCCTGGGTCCCTCACGGACGAAAGTGCCTTCCGATGAGCCCCTGCGCTGGGCCCTGGGGACACTGGGGTCCCTGGCTAGACACCAGGGTGCGCCTGGCCCTCTAGGGGTACCCGAAGTCGGACAGAAGGCCCATGAGGGGAAGGTGACGCACCTGTGGCAGAACAAAAAAGAAAAAAGCCCCGCCACGGAGAAGCGGAGCCTGGGTCCCCCACGGACGAAAGTATCTTCCAATCAGCCACTGCGCTGGGCCCTGGGGACCCTGGTATCCCTGGCTCGAGCCCAGGGTGTGCCTCGCCTGCTAGGGGTACCCCAAGGCAGAGAGAAGGCCCATGAGGGAAGGTGAGGCACCTGGGGCAGAAAAAATAAAAAACCGTGCCGCCCAGAAGTGGGGCCTGGGTCCCCCACTGACGAAAGTGCCTTCCGATGAGCCCCTGCGCTGGGCACCGGGGACCCTGGTATCCCTGGCTCGAGCCCAGGGTGCGCCTCGGCCTGCTAGGGGTACCCAAGTCGGACAGAAGCCCATGAGGGGAAGGTGAGGCACCTGGGGCAGAGAACAAAAAAAAAAAAAAAAAAAAAAAAAAAAACACGCGCTGCGGAGAAGCGGGGCCTGGGTCCCCACGGACGAAAGTGTCTTCCCATCAGCCCCTGCACTGGGCCCCAGGGACCCTGGCGTCCCTGGTTCGAGCCCAGGGTGTGCCTCGCCTGCTAGGGGTACCCCAAAGCGGGCAGAAGGCCCATGAGGGAAGGTGAGGTTTGAGGAGGAGAGGTGAGGCACCTGTGGCAGAAAAAAAAAAAACCTGCGGAGAAGGGGGCCTGGGTCCCCACGGACGAAAGTGCCTTCCCATCAGCCCCTCCGCTGGGCCGCGGGGACCCTGGCGACCCTGGGTCGAGCCCAGGGTGCGCCTCGGGCCGCTAGGGGTACCCCAAGGTGGACAGAAGTCCCATGAGATGAAGGTGAGACACCTGGGACAGAGAAAAAAAACAAAACTGCGCCGCCGAGAAGTGGGGACTGGGTCCCCCAAGGACTAAAGTGTATTCCCATGAAACCTTGCGCTGGGCCCCAGGGACCCTGGCGTCCCTGGTTCGAGCCCACGGTGCACCTCGAGCTGCTAGGAGTACCCCAAGGCAGACAGAAGCCCCATGAGGGGAAGGTGAGGCACCTGGGGCAGAGAAAAAAAAAAAACCGCCACGGAGAAGCGGAGCCTGGGTCCCCACGGACGAAAGTGCCTTCCCATCAGCCCTTGCGCTGGGCCCCAGGGACCCTTGGGTCCCTGGTTCGCGCCCACAGTGCACCTCGAGGTGCTTGGTGTACCCCAAGGCCGACGGAAGGCCCATGTGGGGAAGGCGTGGTCTCAGGGTGGTGAGGTGAGGCACCTGTGGCAGAAAAAAAAAAAAAACCATGGAGAAGCGGGGCATGGGTCCGCCACGGACGAAAGTGCCTTCCCATCAGCCCTTGCGCTGGGCCCCGGGGACCCTGACGACCCTGGTTCGAGCCCCGGGTGTGCCTCGCCTGCTAGGGGTACCCCAAGGCAGAGAGAAGGCCCATGAGGGAAGGTGAGGTTTGAGGGAGGAGAGGTGAGGCACCTGTGGCAGAAAAAAAAAAAAAAACCACGGAGAAGGGGGCCTGGGTCCCCCACGGACGAAAGTGCCTTCACATGAGCCCCTGCGCGGGGCCCCGGGGACCCTGGCGACCCTGGTTCGACCCCAGGGTTCTCCTCGGGCTGCTAAGGGTACTCCAAGGCGGGCAGAAGGCCCATGAGACGAAGGTGAGATTTGAGGGAGGAGAGGTGAGGCACCTGTGGCAGAAAAAAAAACAAAACCGCGCCACGGAGAAGGGGGACTTGGGTCCCCAACGGACGAAAGTGCCTTCCCATCAGCCCCTGCGCTTGGCCCCCGTGGACCCTGGCGACACTGGTTCGAACCCAGGGTGCGCCTCGGCCGCTAGGGGTACCCCAAGGAGAGCAGAAAACCCAAGAGGGGAAGGTGAGGCACCTGAGGCAGAGAAAAAAAAAACAAAAAACCTCGCCGCAGAGAAGCGGGGACTGGGTCCCCCACGGATGAAAGTATCTTCCTATCAGCCCATGCGCTGGGCACCAGGGACCCTGGCGTCCCTGGTTCGAGCCCACAGTGCACCTCGAGCTGCTAGGTGTACCCCAAGGCAGACAGAAGGCCCATGAGGGGAAGGTGAGGTCTGAGGGAGGAGAGGTGAGGCACCTGTGGCAAAAAAACAAAACAAAACAAAAAACCGCGCCACGGAGAAGCAGGGCATGGGTCCCCCACGGACGAAAGTGCCTTCCCATCAGGCCCTGCGCTGAGCCGCGTGGACCCTGGAGATCTTGGCTCAAACCGAGGGTGCGCCTCAGGCCGCTAGGGGTACCCCAAGGCGGGCAGAAAGCCCATGAGGGGAAGTTGAGGTTTCAGGGAGGAGAGGTGAGGCACCTGTGGCAGAAAAAACAAACAAAAAAACTGCGCTTCAGAGAAGCTGGGCCTGGGTCAGCCACGGACCAAAGTGTCTTCCCATCAGCCCTTGCGCTGGGCCCCGGGGACCCTGGCGTCCCTGGTTCGAGCCCAGGGTGCGCCTCGGTCCACTAGGGGTACCCCAAAGCGGGCAGATGGCCCATGAGACGAACGTGAGGTTTGCGGGAGGAGAGGTGAGGCACCTGTGGCAGAAAAAAAAAAAAAAGCGCCACAGAGATGGGGGCCTCGGTCCCCCACGGACGAAAGTGCCTTCCCATCAGGCCCTGCGCTGGGCCCCCGGGACCCTGGCGTCCCTGGTTCGAGACCAGGGTGCACCTGGGGCCGCAAGCGGTACCGCAAAGCGGGCAGAAGGCCCATGAGGGAAGGTGAGGCACCTGGGGCAGAGAAAACAAAAGAAACCGCGCCACGGAGAAGCAGGGCATGGGTCCCCCGCGGACAAAAGTGCCTTCGCATTAGGCCCTGCGCTGACCCCTGTGGACCCAGGCGACCTTGGCTCAAACCAAGGGTGCGCCTCGGGCCGCTAGGGGTACCCCAAGGCGGGCAGAAAGCCCATGAGGGGAAGTTGAGGCACCTGTGGCAGAACAAACAAAAAAACCGCGCTTCAGAGAAGCTAGGCCTGGGTCAGCCACGGACCAAAGTGTCTTCCCATCAGCCCTTGAGCTGGGCCCCGGGGACCCTGGCGTCCCTGGTTCGAGCCCAGGGTGCGCCTCGGTCCACTAGGGGTACCCCAAAGCGGGCAGATGGCCCATGAGGGGAAGGTGAGGCACCTGTGGCAGAAAAAACAAAAAAACCGCGCTTCAGAGAAGCTGGGCCTGGGTCAGCCAGGGACCAAACTGTCTTCCCATCAGCCCTTCGCTGGGCCCCGGGGACCCTGGCGTCCCTGGTTCGAGCCCAGGGTGCGCCTCGGTCCACTAGAGGTACTCCAAAGCGGGCAGATGGCCCATGAGACGAAGGTGAGATTTGAGGGAGGAGAGGTGAGGCACCTGTGGCAGAAAAAAAAAACAAAACAAAAAACCGCGCCACGGAGAAGGGGGGCCTGGGTCCACCACGGACGAAAGTACCTTCCCATCAGCCCCTGCGCTTGGCCCCTGGCGACCCTAGTTCAAACCCATTGTGCGCCTGGGGCCGCTAGCGGTACCCCAAAGTGGGCAGAAGCCCATGAGGGGAAGGTGAGGCACCTGGGGCAGAAACAAAAACAAAAACAAAAACCTCGCCATGGAGAAGGGACGCCTGGGTCCCCCACGGAAGACAGTTCCTTCCCATCACACCCTGCGCTGGGCCCCAGGCACCCTGGCGTCCCTGGCGCGAGCACAGGGTGCGCCTCGGGCTGCTAGGGGTACCCTAAGGCGGACAGAAACCCCATCAGGGGAAAGTCAGGCACCTGTGGCAAAAAAAAAAAAAAAACGCGCCACGGAGAAGCTGGGCCTGGGTCAGCCAGGGACCAAACTGTCTTCCCATCAGCCCTTCGCTGGGCCCCGGGGACCCTGGCGTCCCTGGTTCGAGCCCAGGGTGCGCCTCGGTCCACTAGCGGTACGCCAAAGCGGGCAGAAGCCCCATGAGGGGAAGGTGAGGCACCTGGGGCAGAAACAAAAACAAAAACAAAAACCTCGCCACGGAGAAGGGACGCCTTGGTCCCCCACGGACAAAAGTCCCTTCCCATCAGCGCTGCTCTGGGCCCCAGGCACCCTGGCGACCCTGGTTCGAACCCAGTGTGCGCCTGGGGCCGCTAGCGGTACCATGAAACGGGCAGAAGCCCATGAGGGGAAGGTGAGGCACCTGGGGCAGAGAAAAAAAACACCTCGCCACAGAGAAGCTGGGCCTGGGTCAGCCACCGACCAATGTGTCTTCCCATCAGCCCTTTCGCTGGGCCCCGGGGACCCTGGCGTCCCTGGTTTGAGCCCAGGGTGCGCCTCGTTCCACTAGGGGTACCCCAAAGCGGGCAGATGGCCCATGAGACGAACGTGAAGTTTGAGGGAGGAGAGGTGAGGCACCTGTGGCAGAAAAAAAAAAACAAAAACAAAGAAAAAACCGCGCCTCAGAGAAGCTGGACCTGGGTCAGCCACAGACGAAAGTCTCTTCCCAGCAGCCCTTGCGCTGGGCCCCGGGGACCCTGGCGTCCCTGGTTCGACCCCAGGGTTTGCCTCGGGCTGCTAGGGGTACCCCAAGGAGGGCAGAAGGCCCATGAGGGGAAGGTGAGGTTTGAGGGAGGAGAGGTGAGGCACCTGTGGCAGAAAAAAACAAACAAACAAAAAAACCGCGCTTCAGAGAAGCTAGGCCTGGGTCAGCCACGGACCAAAGTGTCTTCCCATCAGCCCTTGAGCTGGGCCCCGGGGACCCTGGCGTCCCTGGTTCGAGCCCACGGTGCACCTCGAGCTGCTAGGAGTACCCCAAGGCAGACAGAAGGCCCATGAGGGGAAGGTGAGGTTCGTGGGAGGAGAGGTGAGGCACCAGTGGCACAAAAAAAAAAACGGCGCCACGGAGAAGGGGGGCCTGGGTCCCCTAAGGACGAAAGTACCTTCCCATCAGCCCCTTCGCTCGGCCCCCTGGACCCTGGCGACCCTGATTCGAACCCAGTGTGCGCCTGGGGCCGCTAGCGCTACCCCAAAGCGGGTAGAAGCCCATGAGGGGAAGGTGAGGCACCTGGGGCAGAGAAAAAAAAAAAAACACCTCGCCACGGAGAAGGGAGGCCTCGGTCCCCCACGGAAGAAAGGGCCTTCCCATCAGACCCTGCGCTGGGCCCCAGGGAACCTGGCTTCCCTGGTTCAAGCCCAGGGTATGCCTCGGGCTGCTGGGGGTACCCCAAGGCGGACAGAAACCCCATGAGGGGAAGGTGAGGCACCTGTGGCAGAAAAAAAAAAAAAAAAAGCCTCCGCAGTGAAGCGGAGCCTGGGTCCCCCACTGATTAAAGTGTCTTCCCATTAGCCCTTGCGCTGGGCCCTGGGGACCCTGACGACCCTGGTTCGAGCCCAGGGTGCTCCTCGGTCCACTAGGGGTAGCCCAAAGCGGGCAGATGGCCCATGACGGGAAGGTGAGGTACCTGGGGCAGCCGAAAGAAAAAAAAAACTGCGCCGCGGAGAAGCGGTGCCTGGGTCCCCCACTGACGAAAGTGTCTTCCCATCAGCCCTTGCGCTGGGCCCCGGGGACCCTGGCGACCCTGGTTCGACCCCAGGGTTCGCCTAGGGCTGCTAGGGGTACCCCAAGGCGGGCAGAAGGCCCATGAGACGAAGGTGAGGTTTCAGGGAGGAGAAGTGATGCACCTGGGGCAGAGGAAAAAAAAAAAAAAAACCGGACCGCGGAGTAGGGGGGCCTGGGTCCCCCACGGACCAAAGTGCCTTCCCATCAGCCCCTGCGCTGGGCCCCCTGGACAGTGGCGACCCTGGTTCGAACCCAGTGTGCGCCTGGAGCCGCTAGCGGTACCCCAAAGCGGGCAGAAGCCCATGAGGGGAAGGTGAGGGCCCTGGGGCAGAGAAAAAAAAAAAACATCTCGCCACGGAGAAGGGAGGCCTGGGTCCCCCACGGAAGACAGTTCCTTCCCATCACACCCTGCGCTGGGCCCCAGGCACCCTGGCGTCCCTGGCGCGAGCACAGGGTGCGCCTCGGGCTGCTAGGGGTACCCTAAGGCGGACAGAAACCCCATCAGGGGAAAGTCAGGCACCTGTGGCAGAAAAAAAAAAAAACGCGCTGCAGTGAAGCAGGGCCTGGGTCCCCCACTGATGAAAGTGCCTTCCCATCAGGCCTTGCGCTGGACCTCGTGGACACTAGTGACCCTGGTTTGAGCCCAGGGTACGCCTCGAGCAGCTAGGGGTACCCCAACGCAGGGAGAAGGCCCCTGAGGGGAAGGTGAGACACCTGGGGCAGAGAAAAAAAAAAAACTGCGCCGCCGAGAAGCGGGGCCTGGGACCCCACGGACGAAAGTGTCTTCCCATCAGCCACTGCGCTGGGCCTAGGGGACCCTGGCGTTCCTGGTTCTAAACCGGGGTGCGCTTCAGGCCGCTAGGGGTACCCCAAAGCGGGCAGAAGGCCCATGAGGGGAAGGTGAGACACCTGGGGCAGAGCAAAAAATAACCGTTCCACCTAGAAGCGGGGCCTGGGTCCCCCACGGACGAAAGTGCCTTCCGATGAGCCCCTGCGCTGGGTCCTGGGGACACTGGCGTCCCTGGTTTGAGCCCAGGGTGCGCCTCTGGACTGTTAGCCTACCCCAACGCAGGCAGAAGACCCCTGAATGGAAGGTGAGGCACCTGGGGAAGAGAAAAAACTACTCCGCGGAGAAGCGGTGCCTGGGTCCGCCACGGACGAAAGTGTCTTCCCATCAGCCCTTGCGCTGGGCCCCCGGGTACCCTGGCGTCCCTGGTTCGACCCCAGGGTTCGCCTAGGGCTGCTAGGGGTACCCCAAGGCGGGCAGAAGGCCCATGAGACGAAGGTGAGGTTTCAGGGAGGAGAAGTGATGCACCTGTGGCAGAAAGAAAAAAAAACGCGCCCCGGAGAAGGGGGGCCAGGGTCCCCCACTGATCAAAGAGGCTTCCCATCCGCACCTGCGCTGGGTCCCGTGGAACCTGGCGACCCTGGTTCGAGCCTATGGTACGCCTTGGGCCTGCTAGGGGTACCCAAAAGTGGGCAGAAGGCCCATGAGGGGAAGGTGAGGCACCTGAGACAGAGAAAAAAACAACTGCGCCGCGGAGAAGAGGTGCCTGGGTCCCCCACGGACGAAAGTGTCTTCCCATCAGCCCCTGCGCTGGGCCCCGCGTACCCTGGCGTCCCTGATTCGAGACCAGGGTGCGACTCCGCCAGCTAGGGGTACCCCGTGGTGGGCAGAAAGCCTATGAGGGGAAGGTGAGGTTTGAGGGAGGAGAGGTAAGGCACCTGTGGCAGAAAAGAAAAAAAAGAAACGCGCCACAGAGAAGTGGGGCCTGGGTCCCCCACGGACGAAAGTGCCTTCTCATCAGCCCCTGCGCTGTGCCCCGAGTACCCTGTCGTCCCTGGCTCGAATCCAGGGTGTGCCTCTGGCCCGCTAGGGGTAACCCAAAGCGGGCAAAAGGCCCATGAGGGGAAGGTGAGTCACCTGGAGTAGAGAAAAAAAAAACAAAAAAACCGCGCTGCGGAGGAGCGGGGCCTGGGTCCCCCACAGGTGAAAGTGTCTTCCCATCAACCCTTGCGCTTAGCCACGGGGACCCTGGCGACCCTTATTGGAGCCCAGCGTGCGCCTGGGGCCGCTAGGGGTACCCCAAAGAGGGCAGAAGGCCCATGAGGGGAAGGTGAGGTTTGTGGGAGGAGAGGTAAGGCACCTGTGGCAGAAAAGAAAAAAAAGAAACGCGCCACAGAGAAGTGGGGCCTGGGTCCCCCACGGACGAAAGTGCCTTCTCATCAGCCCCTGCGCTGGGCCCTGGGACCCTGGCGTCCCTGTTTCGCCCCCAGGGTGCGCGTGTGGCCCCTAGGGGTACCCGAAGTCGGACAGAAGGCCCATGAGGGGAAGGTGAGGTTTGAGGGAGGAGAGGTGAGGCAACTGTGGCAGAAAAAAAAAAAAAAACGCGCCACGGAGAAGCGGGCCTGGGTCCCCACGGACGAAAGTGTCTTCCCATCAGCCCCTGCGCTGGGCCCTGGGACCCTGGCATCCCTGGTTCGAGCCCAGGTGCGCCTCGGCCGCTAGGGGTACCCCAAAGAGGGCAGAAGGCCCATGAGGGAAGGTGAGGCACATGGGGCAGAGAAAAAAAAAAACCGCGCCACGGAGAAGCGGGCCTGGGTCCCTCACGGAAGAAAGTGTCTCCCCATCAGCCCTTGCGCTGGGCCCCTGGACCCTGGCGACCCTGGTTCGAGTCCAGGGTGCGCCTGGGGGGGCTAGGGGTACCCCAAGCAGGTCAGAAGGCCCATGAGAGGAAGGTGAGGCACCTGGGGCAGAGAAAAAAAACAAAACTGCGCCGCCGAGAAGTGGTGACTGGATCCCCCACGGACGAAAGTGTATTCCCATGAACCCTTGCGCTGGGCCCCAGGGACCCTGGCGTCCCTGGTTCGAGCCCACAGTGCACCTCGAGCTGCTAGGTGTACCCCAAGGCAGACAGAGGGGAAGGTGAGGTTTGAGGGAGGAGAGGTGAGGCAACTGTGGCACAAAAAAAAAAACGGCGCCACGGAGAAGGGGGGCCTGGGTCCCCTAAGGACGAAAGTACCTTCCCATCAGCCCCTTCGCTCGGCCCCCTGGACCCTGGCGACCCTGATTCGAACCCAGTGTGCGCCTCGGCCGCTAGGGGTACCCCAAAGAGGGCAGAGGGCCCATGACGGGAAGGTGAGGTTCGAGAGAGGAGAGTTGAGGCACCTGCGGCAGAAAAAAAAAGAAAAAAAAAGCTCACAACGGAGAAGCGGGGCCTGGGTCCCCCACGGAAAAAGTCTCTTCCCATCAGTGCTGCGCTGGGCCCTGGGACCCTGGCGTCCCTGGTTCGAGCCCAGGTGCGCCTCGGCCGCTAGGGGTACCCCAAGGCGGGCAGAAGGCCCATGAGGGAAGGTGAGGCACCTGGGGCAGAGAAAAAAAAAAAAAACCGCGCCACGGAGAAGCGGGCCTCGGACCCCACAGACGAAAGTGTCTTCCCATCAGACCCTGAGCTGGGCCAAGTGGACCCTGGTGTACCTGGTTCGCGACAAGGGTGCGCATCAGCCACCTAGGGGTACCCAAAAGCGGGCAGAAGGCCCATGAGGGGAAGGTGACGCACCCGGGGCAGAGAAAACGAAAAACAACCGCGCCGCGGACAAGCGGGGCCTGGGTCCCCCACAGAGGAAACTGTCTTCCCCTCAGCGCTCGCGCTGCGCCCCGGGGACCCTGGCGACCCTGGTTTGAGCCCACAGTGCACCTCGAGCTGCTAGGGGTACCCCAAAGCGGGCAGATGGCCCATGAGACGAAGGTGAGGTTTGAGGGAGGAGAGGTGAGGCACCTGCGGCAGGAAAAAAAAAAAAAAAGCTCACCTCGGAAAAGCGGGCCCTGGGTCCCCCACGGACAGAAGTCCCTTCCCATCAGCGCTGCGCTGGGCCCCGGGGACCCTAGCATCCCTGGCTCCAAACCAGGGTGAGCCTCCGGCCTGCTAGGGGTACCGAAAGGCGGGCAGAAAGCCTATGAGGGGAAGGTGAGGCATCTGGGGAAGAGAAAAGAAAAAAAAAACCCTGCGGAGAAGCGGAGCCTGGGTCCCCCACAGACGAAAGTGTCTTCCCATCAGCCCCTGAGCTGGGCCTCGTGGACCCTGTTGTCCCTGTTTAGAGCCCAGGGTGCGCTTCGGCTTGCTAGGGGTACCCAAAACCGGACAGAAGGCCCATGAGGGGAAGGTGAGACATCTGGGACAGAGAAAAAAATAAAAAACCGCGCCACGGAGACGCGGGCCTGGGTCCCCAACAGACGAAAGTGCCTTCCCATTAGCCCCTGCCCTGGACCCTGTGGTCCCTGGCGACCCTGGTTCCAGCCCCGGGTGTGCCTCGGTTCTGCCAGGGGTACCCCAAGGCGGGCAGAAGGCCCACGAGGGGACGGTGAGCCATCTGGGGCAGAAAAAAAAAAAAACTGCGCCATCGAGAAGCGGGGCCTGGGTCCCCCATGGACGAAAGTGCCTTTCGATGAGCCCGTGCGCTGGGCCCTGGGGACAATGGCGTCCCTGGTTTGAGCCCAGGGTGCGCTTCAGGACTGTTAGGGTACCCCAACGCAGGCAGAAGACCCCTGAGGGGATGGTGCGGCACCTGGGGCAGTGAATAAACTGCGCAATCGAGAAGCGGGTCCTGGGTCCTCCACGGACGAAAGTGTATTCCCATGAACTCTTCCACTAGTACCCAGGGACCCTGGCATCCCTGGTTCGAGCCCACAGTCCACCTGGAGCAGCTAGGTGGTCCGCAAGGCAGACAGAAGGCCCATGAGGGGAAGGTGAGATTTGAGGAAGGAGAGGTAAGGCACCTGCGGAAGAAAAAAAAAAAAGGGCTCACCTCGGAGAAGCGGGCCCTGGGTCCGCCACGGACAAAAGTCCCTTCCCATCAGCGCTGCGATGGGACCCGGGGACCCTCGCATGCCTGGCTCCAAACGAGGGTGAGCCTCGGGCCCGCTAGTGGTACCCAATGGCGGGCAGAAAGCCCATGAGGGGAAGATGAGGCCTCTGGGGAAGGGAAAAAAAAAAAAAAAAAAAAGCTCACCTCGGAGAAGCGGAGCCTGGATCCCCCACAGACGAAAAGTGTCTTCCCATCAGCCCCTGAGTTGGGCCCCGTGGACCCTGTTGTCCCTGGTTAGAGCCCAGGGTGCGTCTCCGCATGCTAGGGGTACCCCAAGGCGGACAGAAGGCCCATGAGGGGAAGGTGAGGTTTGAGGGAGGAGAGGTGAGGCACCTGTGGCAGAAAAAAAAAAAACCCTGCAGAGAAGCAGAGCCTGGGTCCCCACGGACGAAAGTGCCTTCCATCAGCCCCTGCGCTGGGCCCTGGGACCCTGGCGTCCCTGGTTTGAGCCCAGGGTGCGCCTCGGCCTGCTAGGGGTACCCCAACGAGGCAGAAGACCCCTGAGGGAAGGTGAGGCACCTGGGGCAGAGAAAAACTGCGCCATCGAGAAGCGGGCCTGGGTCCCCCACGGACGAAACTGTCTTCCCATCAGCCCGTGCGCTGCGCCCCGGGGACCCTGGGTTCCCTGGGTCTAGCCCAGGGTGCTCATCCGCCCGCTAGGGGTACCCCAAGGCGGGCAGAAGGCCCATGAGACGAAGGTGAGGTTTCAGGGAGGAGAAGTGATGCACCTGTGGCAGAAAGAAAAAAAAACGCGCCCCGGAGAAGGGGGGCCAGGGTCCCCCACGGCCGGAGGTGCCTTCCCATCAGCCCCTGCGCTTGGCCCCGTGGACCCTGGCGACCCTGGTTCGAACCCAGTGTGCGCCGGGGACCGATAGCGGTACCCCAAAGTGGGCAGAAGCCCATGAGGGAAGGTGAGGCACCTGAGGCAGAGAAAAAAACGCGCCCCGGAGAAGGGGGGCCAGGGTCCCCCACGGACGAAAGTGTCTTCCCATCAGCCCCTGCGCTGGGCCCAGGAGACCCTGGCATCCCTGGTTCAAGACCAGGGTGCGCCTCGGCCGCTAGGGGTACCCCAAGGAGGGCAGAAGGCCCATGAGACGAAGGTGAGGTTTGAGGGAGGAGAGGTGAGACACCTGCGGCAGAAAAAAAAAAAAAAACCGCGCCACGGAGAAGGGGGGCCTGGGTCCCCAACGGACGAAAGTGCCTTCCCATCAGCCCCTGCGCTTGGCCCCCGTGGACCCTGGCGACACTGGTTCGAACCCAGTGTGCACCTGGGCCACTAGCGGTACCCCAAAGCGGGCAGAAGCCCATGAGGGGAAGGTGAGGCACCTGTGGCAGAAAAAAAAAACAAAAAACCCGCGCCGCAGTGAAGCGGGGCCTGGATCCCCCACTGATGAAAGTGCCTTCCCATCAGGCCTTGCGCTGGACCTCGTGGACACTAGTGACCCTGGTTTGAGCCCAGGATGCGAGTCGGGCCCGCTAGGGGTAACCCAAAGCGGGCAAAAGGCCCATTAGAGGAAGGTGAGGCACCCGGGCAGAGAAAAAAAAAAACGGCGCCGCTAAGTTGCGGAGCCTGGGAACTCCACGAACGAAAGTGGACTCCCAACAGCGCCTGTGCTGGACCGCAGGGACCCTGGCGTCCCTGCTTCGGCCGCAGGTTGCGCCTCGGGCCGCTAGCGGTACCTCTAGGCGGACAGAGGGCCCATGAGGGGAAGGGGAGGTTTGAAGGAAGAGAGGTGAGGCACCTGCGGCAGAAAAAAAAAAAAAAAAAAAAGCTCACCTCGGAGAAAGGGGCCCTGGGTCCCCCACGCATAAAAGTCCCTTCCCATCAGCGCTGCGCTGGGCCTCGGGGACCCTAGCATCCCTGGCTCCAAACCAGGGTGAGCCTCGGGCCCGGTAGGGGTACCCAAAGGCGGGCAGAAAGCCCATGAGGGGAAGGTGAGGCATCTGGGGAAGAGAAAAAAAAAAAACAACAAACCCTGCGGAGAAGCAGAGCCTGGGTCCCCCACAGAAGAAAGTGTCTTCCCATCAGCCGCTGAGCTGGGCCCCGTGGACCCTTTTGTCCCTGGTTAGAGCCCAGGGTGCGCCTCGGCCTGCTAGGGGTACCCCAAGGCGGGCAGAAGGCCCATGAGGGCAAGGTGAGACACCTGGTGTAGAGAAAAAAAGTAAAAAACCGTTCCGCCTAGAAGCGGGGCCTGGGTCCCCCACGGACGAAAGTGCCTTCCGATGAGCCCCTGCGCTGGGTCCTGGGGACACTGGCGTCCCTGGTTTGAGCCCAGGGTGCGCCTCTGGACTGTTAGCCTACCCCAACGCAGGCAGAAGACCCCTGAATGGAAGGTGAGGCACCTGGGGAAGAGAAAAAACTGCGCCGCTGAGAAGCGGAGCCCGGGTCTCCCACGGACGAAAGTGTCTTCGATTCAGCCCCTGCATTGGACCCCAGGGACCCTGGCGTCCCTGGTTGGAGCCCAGGGTGCGCTCCGTTCGCTAGGGCTACCACAACGCAGACAGAAAGACCATGAGTGGAAGGTGAGGTTTGAGGGAGGAAAGGTGAGGCACCTGGGGCAGAGGAAAAAAAAAAAAAACCGACCACGGAGTTGCGGGGCCTGGGTCCTCCACGGATGAAAATGCTTTCCCATCAGCCCCTGCGTTGGGCCCTATGGAAACTGGCGACCCTGGTTCGAGCCCAGGGTGCGCCTTGGGCCCGCTAGGGGTACCCAAAAGTGGGCAGAAGGCCCATGAGGGGAAGGTGAGGCAACTGAGGCAGAGAAAAAAACAACTGCGCAGCGGAGAAGAGGTGCCTGGGTCCCCCACGGACGAAAGTGTCTTCCCATCAGCCCCTGCGCTGGGCCCAGGAGACCCTGGCATCCCTGGTTCAAGACCAGGGTGCGCTTTGGGCCTCTTAGGGTACCCCATGGTGGGCAGAAAGCCTATGAGGGGAAGGTGAGGTTTGAGAGAGGAGAAGTAAGGCACCTGTGGCAGAAAAGAAAAAAACGCGCCACAGAGAAGTGGGGCCTGGGTCCCCTATGGACGAAAGTGCCTTCCCATCAGCCCCTGCGCTGGGCCCCGAGTACCCTGTCGTCCCTGGCTTGAATCCAGGGTGTGCCTCTGGCCCGCTAGGGGTAACCCAAAGCGGGCAGAAGACCCATGAGGGGAAGGTGAGTCACCTGGGGTAGAGAAAAAAAAAGAAAAAACCGCGCAGCGGAGGAGCGGGGCCTGGGTCCCCCACAGGTGAAAGTGTCTTCCCATCAACCCTTGCGCTTGGCCCCGGGGACCCTGGCGACCCTTATTCGAGCCCAGCGTGCGCCTGGGGCCGCTAGGGGTACCCCAAAGAGGGCAGAAGGCCCATGAGGGGAAGGTGACCCACCTGGGGCAGAGGAAAAAAAAAAAAACCGTTCCTCGGAGAAGCGGGGCCTGGGTCCCTCACGGAAGAAAGTGTCTCCCCATCAGCCCTTGCGCTGCGCCCCGCGGACCCCGGCATCCCTGGTTCGAGCCCATGGTGCCCCTCGGGCCGCTAGGGGTACCCCAAGGTGGACAGAAGGCCCATGAGATGAAGGTGAGACAACTGGGGCAGAGAAAAAAAAAAACAAAACTGCGCCGCCGAAAAGTGGGGACTGGGTCCCCCACGAACGAAAGTGTATTCCCATGAACCCTTGTGCTCAGCCCCAGTGACCCTGGCGTCCCTGGTTTGAGTCCAGGGTGCGCCTAGGGTGGCTAGGGGTACCCCAAGCCGGACAGAAGGCCCATGAGGGGAAGTGAGGTTTCAGGGAGTAGAGGTGAGGCACCTGTGGCAGTTGTCCATCTGTAAACTGTTTATCCATGTGAGCCCTGATGTCCACCAGGGGCTGGATGTCCCCCTGGGGCTAGATGTTCACCTGGAGGCTGGTGTCTACCTGGGGCCTGATATGCAGTAAAGGCTTAGTTATCCATCTATGGCCATCTGGAGCCAGATGCCCAGCTGAGGCTTGTTGTACACCTAAGGCCTTATATCTACCTGGGGCTTGGGTGTTCATGTGGGGCCTGATGTCCACCTAAGACCATGTGTTCACCTGGAGCCTGGGTGACCATCTGGGTTATGATGTTCAGCTGGGGCCCAGAGTTCAGCTGGGGACTGGGTCAACCTTCTGCCTGATGCACACCTGGGGACTAGGTACCCACCTGGGCTCCGGTATTCACTGGAGCCTGGTGTCTACCTGGGGCCTTGTATTTACCTAGGACCAATGCATCCACCTGGGGTCTGAGTGCCCTCATGGAGCCTGGAGTTTTCCTGGGTCCTGGGGTCACCTTAGGCTTAAGTGTACATCTGTGACCTGATGTCCACCTGGGGATGGATATTCAATAGGGGCCTGAGTGTCCACCTGGTTTGTGATGTCTACCTGGGGTCTCATGTTCATCTGAGGTTTGATATCCACCTGGGGCCTGGACATTTGCCTGGAACCTGATGTACAGCTGGTGCCTGAAGTTCATCTATGCCTGGTGTCCCCCTGGGGCCAGGTAGTCAACACGGGGCCTGAAGACCTTCTAGAGTTGAATGTTCACCTGGGGCCTGAAGTCCACCTAGGGCTTGGGTATCCAAATAGGGCCTGGTGTCAGCTTGAGATTTGTGTATTTACCTAGGGCCTGGTTGTCCACTTGGGGCTTGATTTTTTACTTGGTTTTTGTGTTAATCTGGGGTCTAGTGTCTACCTGGGGCCTGGGTATACACCTAGGGACTACTGTCCAGCTGGAGACTAATGACTACCTATGGCCTGGTAATCACCTAAGGCTTTGTTTCACTTAGGTACTTGGTGCCAAACTGTTGCCTGCTGTTCACCTGGGGTATGGTGTCCACCTGGGGCATATTGTCCACCTGGGGTCTGGATGTCAGCCTGGGGCTTGTTGTACACCTGTATCTTAGATATCCAGATAGGGGTCTGTTTTCTGCTTAGGTGCAGCAGTCCACCTGGTGCTTGAGTGTCAACCTAAGGCCTGATGTCTATGTTGGATCTAGGATTCCCCTGAGGCCTGATATCCACCTGGGGCCTCAATGTCCAAATGGGGCCTGATGCCGATCTGGGCCCTGGGTGTCCACCTGCAGCATGGATGTCCACTGGTACTTTATGTTCACCAGGGGCCTAATGTCCAAGTAAGACCTGGTGTTCACCTGGGGTCTGATGTTCAGCTGAAGACTGGATGTCCACCTAGAGCCGAGGAATCCACCCAGGGACTGGTGTTGAACTGGGGCCTGATGACCACCAGGGGACAAGGTATCCACACCAGGCTTGATGTCCACCTGTCACCAGATGTCCACCTGAGTCCTGATGTCCATCTTGATCCTGGGTGTCCACATTAGGCCTGATGTCCAGCTGGGGCCTAGGTACCCACTGGGGGCTTCCTGTTAACCTGGGGACTGGTGTCAATCTGGGGCCTAATGACCACCTGGGTTGTATTATTCACCTAGGGCCTGGTGTCCACTTGGGGCTTGAGTGTAACCTTGGACCTGGCACCCACATAGGACTTGGGTATCAAACTGGCCCACTGGTGTCCAGTTAAGACATCATGTGAACCTGGCGCCTGAGCGTCCACATGGGGCCAAATAACTACTGGGGGCCTGAATGTCAACCTAGAATCTGAGGTTTACTAGGGGCCTATGTATCCACCTGGGGCCTAATGTCCACCTGAGCCTGGGTGTCAACGTGGGGCCTGATGTAAACCTCTAGTTCAGTGTCCACCTTGGGCTTGATGTCAACCTGGAGCCTGATGTCCACCTGAGTACTGATGTTCACCTTTGACCTGATGTCCACCTGTGGACTGTTTATCCACCCATGGCCTGATGTTCACCTGGGGCTGAATGTCCAACTGTGACCTGTTGTGCACCTGGAACCTAGGCATCCACCTGCAGCCTGATGTTCAGCTGGGCTGGGACCCGGAGTTCACCTGAGGCATGATGTCCACCTGAAGCTTGATGTTCATCTGGGGGCTGGGTGTCCACCTGGGGCCCGATATCCACCTGGAGACTAGGTACCCACCTGGGATCTGGTGTTCACTCGAGATTGGTGTTCAACTGTGGCCTAATGACCACCTGAGTCATGGTGTCTACCTTGGACTGGGTGCTCACCTGGAGCCAGTGTTCACCGGGGGCCTAGTGTGCACCTGAGACTGGGGGATGCACTTGAGGCCTCATGTCTACCTGGTGCCTAGGTATCCACTTGGGGCCTAATGTTCATCTGGAATCTGATATCCACCTGGGGCCTTGTAATTACCTGGGGTCTGGGCATCCATCTAGGGCTTGAGTATCCTCCTGAGCCTTGAGTTTTACTGGGGACTCGTGTCTGCCTTGGACCTGGGTGTACATCTGTTGCCTAATGTATACCTTGAGAGTGATGTCAACCTGGGGACAGATGTCCTCTTGGGGTCTGAGTGTGCACCTGGTGCCCGATGTCTGCCTGGGGACTTGTGTTCACCTGAGACCTGATATCCACCTGGGGCCTGGGCATCCACGAGGGGCTGATGTTCAGCTGGAGACTGGATATCCACCTGGGGCTTAGGGATCCACCCAGAAACTGATGTCAAACTGGGGTCTGATGTCTACCTGGGGACTAGGTATCCATGTGTGGCTTGATGTTCATCCACGGCCATATGTCCATCTGATGCTTGATGTCCACCTTAGTCCTGGGTGTCTACTGGAGACCTCATGTCCAACTAGAACTTAGGAACTTACTGGGGGCCTCGTGTAAACCTGGGGACTGGTATGCAGCTGGGTCCTAATGATTCCCTGGGTCATATTATTTACCTAGGGCCTGGTGTCCACTTGGGGCTTGAGTGTCAACCTTAGGTCTTCTGTTCATCTTTGACCTGGTGTCCACCTGGGACTTGGGTATCAACCTGAGGACTTGGTGTCCAATTGAGGTGTCATGACCACCTGGGGACTGAATGTCAATCTGGGGTCTGATGTAAACCTCTAGTTCAGTATACACCTGGGCCTGGTCTTCACTTGGGGCCTGCTGTCTACCTGGGCCTTGCTGTCAACCTGGGGCCTGATGTAAACCTCTAGTTCAGTATCCGTCTGGGACCAGATGTCTTCCTAGAGACTTATATTCACTTTTGACCTGATGTCCACCTGGGGACTTGCTATCCATCCATGGTCTGATATTCACCTGGGGACAGATTTTCAACTGTGGCCAGAAGTGCACCTGGGGTCTGGGCTTCCACCTGGAGCCTGATGTTTAGCTGGGGCTAGAGTTTACATGGAGAATGATGTCCACCTGAAGTTTGATGTTTACCTGGGGCCTGATACCTACCTGGTGCCCAAGTATTCCCATGTGCCTAATGTCCACTAGTTGGCCTGGTGTTCATCTGAGGGCTTGGTGTCAACCAGTGGCTTTATGTACACCTGGATTCTAGTGTCCTCCTGGGGCCTTATGCCTACCAGGAGTCTGGTGTACCCCTGGGGTCTAGTATCCACCTGAAGTCTGGGTGTCCACCTGGAGCCTAAAGTTGAGCTTAGACTGAGTGTCAGCCTGAGGCCAGATGTCTACTTAGGGCATAGGTATTCACCTGGGGCTTGTTGTTTATCTGGGGACTAATGTCAACCTTAAGCCTAGGTATCCACCTGGGGAATAGTGTCCAGTTGCAGCCAGATGTCCACCTATGGCCTGAAGCGTGGTTGTTATCCTAAGACCTTGTATTAGTCCATTTTCACACTGTTATAAAAAACTACCTGATATTGGGCAACTTATGAGGAAAAGAGGTTTAACTGACCCACAGTTCTTCAGGCTTAACAGGGAGCATGACTGGGCGGGCTCGGGACACTTACAATCATGATGTAAAGCCAAGAGGAAGCAAGCCCTTTTTACCATGGGGGAGGAGGAGGGAGAGAGAAGGGGGATGTGCTACACTTTCAAATAACCAGATCTCATAAGAACTCTATCACGAGAACAGCAAGTGGGAAGTCTGCCCCCATGATTCAGTCACTTCTCACCAGGCCCCTTCTTCAACCCATGGGGATTACAATTCAACATGAGATTTGGGTGGAGACATAGAGCCAATATCAGGCCTGATGCCTACCTGGAATCGTGTCTACCTGAGGCCTAATGTAGACATGAGGCCTGGTCGTCCACCTAGGACCTCATGCTAAGATAGGGGCTGGAGTTCTTTTGGTGTCTAGTGTATACCTGGGGCCCAGATGTATAACTAGAGCCTGATATTTCAGATGGAAACCTGGGCCCCAGGGGCTCATCAGATCCTAGGTGAAAACTCAGGCTTCAGGTGCACATCAGACTCCAAGTGGACACATAGGCCCCGGTTGATAACAAGATTTCAGGTAGACTCTGGGTCCCAGAAAAACACCCTGCCCTAGGTGGACAGCTGAACCTGAGTAGACATCAGGCCCCAGATTGACATCTGGCCCCAGATAAATTCCTAGGCCCAAGGTGAATACTCAGTCTCCAGCCCTAGGGGAATTCAGTCTTAGGTGACTAAGGACTGGTGTTTCTCTGGGGCCTCATGTCTACCTGGGCCCTGGGAGTGCACATGGAGCCAGATGTCTATAAAGGGCCTGAGTGTCCACTAGGGTCTGAGGTTCACCAGGAGCATAGACATCCACCTATGACCTTGTGTCCACCTAAAACCTGGTGTTCACCTGTGGCCTGGGTGACAACCGGGGATCTGATGTTCACCTGAGGCCCAGAGTTCAGCTGGTGCCTATGTGTCAGCCTGGCACCTGATGTACATGAGAGGACTAGGTGCCCACCTGAGGATTGGTGTTCATGGGGAACTGGTGTTCAGCTGTGGCTTGATGACCACCTGGGCCCTGGTGTCCTCCTGGCACCTGATGTCCACCTAGGACTGCATGCTTACCTAGGGCCTGGTGTTACCCTGGGGCCTGGTGTGTCCCTGAGACCTGGGGTCCACCTGGGCCTAGTATCCACTTGGGGCCTCATATCCATCTGGAACATCATGTCCACTTGGGGCCTTGTAGTTACCCAGGGACTGGGCGTCCTTCTGGCACTTGAGTGTCCTCCTGGGGCCTGGAGTTCTCCTGGGGCCTGGGTGTACATCTCTGGCCTGATGTCCACCTTGGGATGGATGTCCACCTGGTGACAGATGTTCACTTGTGGCCTGAGTGTCCATCTTGTGTCTAATGTCTACCTGGGGCCTGGTGGTTGCCTGAGGCCTTATATCCACCTGGGGCCTGGGCATCCATTTGAGGCCTGATGTCTACCTAAGACCCGGTGTTTAATTGGGGCACAGACTTCTTCCTGGAGCCCGACGTTCATCTGGAGCCTGAAGTTCACCTATGCCTGTTGTCTACCTGAGGCCTATGTGTCAACCTAGGGCCTGATAACCACCCTGAGTTCAGTGTTCACCTGGGGCCTGACATCTGCCTGGAGTCTGGGTGTCCACATAGGGCCTGATGTTGGCTTGGGACCAAAGTATTTACCTAGGGCCTGGCTGTCTACTTAGAGCCTGACTTCTACATGGTTCATTGTGTCAACCTGGGGCCTGATGTCCACTTAGGGCCTACGTAAGCTCCTTATGACTAAAGTCCACATGGGGGCTGAAACCATCTCAGACCTTGTGTTAACCTAGGGCTTAGTGTCCACCTGAGGTCTGCCTGGGACCTGGTGACCCCCTGGGGTCAAGGTATCCACCTTGGGCCTGATGACCAATTGGGGCTTAAGGATCTACCTAGAGCCTGGTGTCAACCTGGAACCTGATGTCCACTTGGGGTCTGGTGTACACCTTCGGCCTGATGCCACCTGGGCACAGGTGTACACTTTGGGCCTGGTGTGCACCTGAAGCCTGGGTGTCAACCTGGGTCTTGATGCACACCTTTAGTCAAGTGTTTAACTGGGGACTGATGGAATACTGGAGCCTGATTTACACCTGTGTACTGGGTCTCCACCTGGGGCCTGATGTCCACCTCTAGCCAGACATCCACCTGGCACCAGATGTCTACCAGGAATCTGGGTGTCCACCTTGAAAATGATGTATTCCAAGAGACTAGGCATGCACATTGGGCCTGGGGTCCACCTGGGTCCTGATGTCTACCTGAGGCTGGTATTGAACTGGGGCCTGTGTGTTCACTTGGAGCCTGATGTTCATTTGGAACCTGATGTTCACCTAGGACATGGGTATCCACCTGGATCCTGATTTTCAGGTGGGGAGTGGATATAGACCTGGGACCTGATGGCTACCTATGCTATAAGTAACCCAACCACCTGGGGCCTGGTGTTCACCTGCGGCCTGATAGCCACCTGGTACCTGTGTATCAATCTAGTGCCTGGTGTCCACTTGAGGACTAGGTAGACACCTGGGGCTTGGTGTTCACCAGGGGCCTGGTGTTCATCTTGCACCCAGTGTCCACCTGGACCCTGTGTATCAACCTGTGGCCTAGGTGGCCACTTGGAGCTTTATGTGCACCTGGGTCCTGAGAGTTTCCTAGGATCTGATGACCACTGGGGCCCAGGTATCCACCTGGGACATCAGGCTCCAAGTGTACACCCAGGCTCCATGTGGACACCAGGCCAGGAGAATGCCAGCCCTTATCTGAACATCAGGTCCTAGGTGGATGCTCAGGCCCCATGTGTACATCAGGCCCCAGGTATACACTGGACTCCAGGTGGACACCAGCACTCAGTTGGATACACACACTCAAGGTGGACACCAGGCCCCACGTGAATTCCTACACTCCAGGTGAACATCAGGTCCCAAGTGGATACCTGGACCCTAGGTGGATACCAGTCTCTAAATTAATACCAGGCCTCAGATGGTCCTTAGGAGCCATGTGGGCATTAGTCATCAGGAAGTTACTTAGGCCCAAAGTGGACATCAGGCCCCATGTTGACACAAGATCTAGTTGGAAGTCAGGCCCCAGGTGGACACCCACGCCCTAGGTAAATACTTAGGTCCCAAGTTGACAGCAGGCCCTATGTGAACACTCAGAACTCAGGTGGACATCAGGCCTCAGGTGGACATCTGAGTTCATCTGGAACCTCGTGTTACAGGCCCCATGTAAACACCAGGCCTTAGGCGGATACCCACTCTCTAGGTGGACATCAGAGCTCAGATTGACACAAAGACCCCAGTGGACATAATGTACCAGTGAATATCCAGGCCCCTGGTAAATGCCCAGGCCCCAAATTGACACCAGGGTCTATGTGGACACACAGGCCCTGGGTAGAAAACAGGCCCAAGGTGGACACTGGACTGGACATCAGGTCCTAGGTTGACAACCATGCTTCAAGTTGACACCAGGCCCCAAGTGAACATCTGGCCCCAGCTGGACACTAGTCCCCTGGTGAATACCTAGGCTCAAGGTTGACATCAGGCCCCATGTGAATACTAGACCCCAGATAAACACTTTTATGCCCTAAGTGGACATCAAGCCTCAGGTGGTTACCCAGTCCCAAGGTGAAAGTCAGGACCCTGATGGGCACCAGTTATCAAGTGGATTCCTAGGCCCCAGGTGAATATGAAGCCCTAGGTGGATACCAGGCCCCAGGAGGATACCAGGATCCTGGTAGACATCAGGTCCCAAGAGGACACTAGAACCCAGGAGTACATTAGGCCACAGGTTAACACGAAGGCCCCAGATGAATACCAGGCCAACTTGTGGACATCAGGCCTGAGAAGGGTCCTTGGACTCCAGGTGGATATCAGGCCCCAGGTGAACATCCAGCACTCAGATGAACATTAAGCTTCAGGTAGACATCATGCCTCAGGTGAACTCCAGGCCCCAGGTGGATGCCCAGGTTCCGGGTGCACATCTGGCCACAGTTGGACATTCAACCCCAGGTGACCATCAGGCCATGGGTGAATACACGGTTTCCAGGTGGACATCAGATCAAAGGTGAACATCAGTCCCCCAGTGGACATCAGGCCCAAGGTGGACACTGAATTAGAGGTTTACATCAGGCCACATGTTGACACCTAGTCCCAGGTGGACATCAGGCCCCAGGTGGATACCTAGGCTCCCAGTGAATTTCAGACACCAGGTTGACATTCAGGCCCCCAGTGGTCATCTGGCCTCATGCAAACACTCAGACCCCAGGTGCACAGGATGTCTCAACTGGACACCAAACCCCTAGTTTGATACCCAAGGCCCAGGTGGAGACCAGGTCCAAGGCTGACACTCAAACCCTAAGTGAATACCAAAATCTAGGTGAACAATTCAACTGAAGTGGTCATTAGGACCCAGCTGCATACCAGTCCCCAGGTTAACACAAGGCTCCCAGATGAATACCAGGCCAACTTGTGGACATCAGGCCTCAGCTAGACACCAAGGTCCCAGATGTATTGCAGGCCCCCCCCGAACCCCAGACTCATGTGGACATCAGGCCACAGGTAGACACCAGGGTCCCAGATGTATAGCAGGCCCCAGCTGAACCCCAGACTCATGTGGACATCAGGCCTCAGATAGACACCAGGGTCCCAGATGTATAGCAGGCCCCAGCTGAACCCCAGACTCATGTGGACATCAGGCCTCAGATAGACACCAGGGTCCCAGATGTATAGCAGGCCCCAACAGAACCCCAGACTCATGTGGACATCAGGCCTGAGAAGGGTCCTTGGACTCCAGGTGGATATCAGGCCTCAAGAGGATGGCAGTCACCAGGTAGACATCAGGCCTCAGATAGACACCAGGGTCCCAGATGTATAGCAGGCCCCAACCGAACCCCACACTCATGTGGACATCAGGCCTGAGAAGGGTCCTTGGACTCCAGGTGGATATCAGGCCCCAGGTGGATGCCCAGGTTCCAGGTGCACATCTGGCCACCGTTGGACATTCAACCCCAGGTGACCATCAGGCCATGGGTGAATACACGGTTTCCAGGTGGACATCAGGCCTCAGATAGACACCAGGGTCCCAGATGTATAGCAGGCCCCAGCTGAACCCCAGACTCATGTGGACATCAGGCCTGAGAAGGGTCCTTGGGCTCCAGGTGGACATCAGGCCCCAGGTGAACATCCAGCACT
Source organism: Hylobates pileatus (assembly GCA_021498465.1). Taxonomy (NCBI): domain Eukaryota; kingdom Metazoa; phylum Chordata; class Mammalia; order Primates; family Hylobatidae; genus Hylobates; species Hylobates pileatus. The sequence goes on from JAKFGR010000034.1 coordinate 59,515, forward strand.
CAGATGAACATTAAGCTTCAGGTACACATCATGCCTCAGGTGAACTCCAGGCCCCAGCTGAACATCAGGCCCCAGGTGGATGCCCAGGTTCCAGGTGCACATCTGGCCACCGTTGGACATTCAACCCCAGGTGACCATCAGGCCATGGGTGAATACACGGTTTCCAGGTGGACATCAGATCAAAGGTGAACATCAGTCCCCCAGTGGACATCAGGCCCAAGGTGGACACTGAACTAGAGGTTTACATCAGGCCACATGTTGACACCTAGTCCCAGGTGGACATCAGGCCCCAGGTGGATACCTAGGCTCCCGGTGAATTTCAGACACCAGATTGACGTTCAGGCCCCCCAGTGGTCATCTGGCCTCATGCAAACACTCAGACCCCAGGTGCACAGGATGTCTCAACTGGACACCAAACCCCTAGTTTGATACCCAAGGCCCAGGTGGACACCAGGTCCAAGGCTGACACTCAAACCCTAAGTGAATACCAAACTCTAGGCAAACAATTCAACCGAGGTGGTCATTAGGATCCAGCTGGATACCAGTCCCCAGGTTAACACAAGGCCCCCAGTGGGCACCTAGGCAGCAGCTGGACATCAGGCCCTATGTAAACACCTGGGTCTCAGGTGAATACCATGCCACAGGTGGACATCAGGCCCTAGGTGGACACGGGGCCATAGGTGGACATCTAGCCCCTCGGCGACATCCAGCCCCAGGTGGACATAACCGTTTCCATGGATAAGCCATTCCCAGGTGGATATCAGGCCTCAAGAGGATGGCAGTCACCAGGTAGACATCAGGCCTCAGATAGACACCAAGGTCCCAGATGTATAGCAGGCCCCAGCTGAACCCCAGACTCATGTGGACATCAGGCCACAGGTAGACACCAAGACTTAGGTAGATACCTAACTTCAGGTAGACATCAGACCCAAGGTGGACACTCAGTCCCCAGGTGGACAATCAGGCCCCAGGCACACATCAGGCCTTAAGTGGACACCCAGACCCCAGGTTGATATCCAGCTCCCAGGTGATCACCAAGCCCCAGGTAGACACCAGGCCATAGGTGAGCAACAGAATGCAGTAGGTCATCAGGCCACAGCTGGATACCAGTCCCCAGTGAACACAAGGCCCCAGTGGGACATAGATCTAAGGCAGACATCAGGCCCCAGGTGGACATACAGGCCTGAGGTGCAATTCACCCTGAGGGGGACATTCGGCCCCAGGTGCGCATCAGGCCTCAGGTGAATAACCAGTCCCCAGGTGGACATTAGCCCGCAGGTCAACCACAGTCCCCAGGTTGATACCTGGTCCCCAGGTGGCTACCCAATCTGCAGGGTAACATTAGGCCCCTGTAGGATCCCAGGCCCCAAGTGGATTCCTAGGCCCCTGGTGAACATCAGGTGCAGGTGTCCAAGCAGGCCCTGGGTGGACATAACTGTGTACAGGTAAGGAGTTGACCTGTGGGGAGGGTGAGCAGTCAGCAGCCCACTGAGTAGGTCTTCTGGAAGGAGGAGGCCGAGGGGATGGAAACTTAAAGAAGTGACCTCACTTCTTTGGTAACAGACCCTAGCAGAACTTAGAATTCTGGTAACCAGGCCAGGCACCGTGGCTCACACCTGTAATCCCAGCTACTCAGGAGACTGAGGCAGGAGAACTGATTGAACCCAGTAGGCGGAGGTTGCAGTGAGCCGAGATCATGCCACTGTACTCCAGCCTGGCCAACAGAATGAGACTATGTCTCAAAAAAAAAAAAGAATTCCGATAACCAGGCACCCACATCCTAGAGTTAGCCCCGCAGCCAGCTCACTTGGTGGGAGATGCTCAAGACAGCAAGATGTTCTTGTGCTGCATCCCCACATCTCAAGGCTCCTGCTTCAGGAATGGCAGGAGTGAGAGCCTTTCTTTTCCAACGATGCCCTTGTAGGCTCATCCCTCACCCCAGATGCCTCTGGCCATTTGGCAGAAGGCCCCCCCAGGTACCACAGGATAGGAGCCAACAGGTAGACATCAGGCCCCAGGTGGACATTAGCCCGCAGGTCAACCACAGTCCCCAGGTTGATACCTGGTCCCCAGGTGGCTACCCAATCTGCAGGGTGACATTAGGCCGCTGTAGGATCCCAGGCCCCAAGTGGATTCCTAAGCCCCTGGTGAACATCAGGTGCAGGTGTCCAAGCAGGCCCTGGGTGGACATAACTGTGTACAGGTAAGGAGTTGACCTGTGGGGAGGGTGAGCAGTCAGCAGCCCACTGGGGTCCTGAGTAGGTCTTCTGGAAGGAGGAGGCCGAGGGGATAGAAACCTAAAGAAGTGACCTCACTTCTTTGGCAACAGACCCTAACAGAACTTAGAATTCTGGTAACCAGGCCAGGCACAGTGGCTCACACCTGTAATCCCAGCACTTTGGGAGGCCGAGGCAGGAGGATCATGAAATCAGGAGATCGAGACCAGCCTGACCAACATGGTAAAACCACGTGTCTACTAAAAATACAAAAAACAAACAAACACAAAAAAACTAGCCAGGTGTGGTGGTGCGTGTCTTGTGCCTGTAATCCCAGCTACTCAGGAGACTGAGGCAGGAGAATTGATTGAACCCAGTAGGCGGAGGTTGCAGTGAGCCGAGATCATGCCACTGTACTCCAGCCTGGCCAACAGAATGAGACTATGTCTCAAAAAAAAAAAAGAATTCCGATAACCAGGCACCCACATCCTAGAGTTAGCCCCACAACCAGCTCACTTGGTGGGAGATGCTCAAGACAGCAAGATGTTCTTGTGCTGCATCCCCACATCTCAAGGCTCCTGCTTCAGGAATGGCAGGAGTGAGAGCCTTTCTTTTCCGATGATGCCCTTGTAGGCTCATCCCTCACCCCAGATGCCTCTGGCCATTTGGCAGAAGGCCCCCCCCAGGTACCACAGGACAGGAGCCAACAGGTAGACATCAGGCCCCAGATGGAGCTACCAGGCCAGGCCTCACCAGTGATCCCACCAGGGCCACATCTGCACATTGTCCTTGTCCAGCTGGAGCCTCTGGAGCTCATTGAGACACAGGCACATGGTGAGGTCACCTGCAGTCTGGAAGTCTTTCCAGGGACAATGTTTTCAGGCTGAAATTCCTTTAAATCCAGTGAGGTTGTTTTCATGTTTGGAAATTCCAGTGGAAAGTGAGTGATATTGGTGACCTCTCTCCTTTTTCAGCTCCTGCTTCAGGTGCAGAAATACAGCTCTTTCCAGTGCCAGCTGTTGAGCCAGTGCCAGCACCGGGGCAAAGCCCCCTCCAAGGACAGTGCTGGAGCTAGAGGAAGCTCCAGAGCCCTCCTGCCGCTGCCCTGGGACTGCCCAGGACCAGCCCAGTGAGGAGCTGCCTGACTTCATGGCACCTCCTGTAGAGCCACCAGCCTCAGCCCTGGAGCTGAAAGTGTGGCTGGAGCTAGAGGTGGCAGAGAGGGGTGACCAGCACAGCTCCAGCCAGCAGCTCCCACACTGCTCCCAGTCCTGGGCACAGTGGAAGCTATGGAGGCAGAGACCAGGGTGTGCAACCTGGGCTCCTCTGCCTCACTGGAGAGGGACTTCTCTCATTCAGCAGAGCAGCAGCCCTGCTGCTGAAGGGCCTGCTGCTACTGCTGCTGGGGGTGTTTGCCTGCCTGCAGGAGGTGCTGGAGAGCAAGAAAAGGAGCCTGTGAGCAGGGGCTCCAGCAGGTCCTCCTATTCCCATAGGCGACCTCCTCCTCCAGGCATGGAGGTTTGCCCTCAGCTGGGCATCTGGACCATTTGCCTCTAATGTGCTGCCCAGGATGGCCTCTTCTTGACAGGCGGACAGGGGTTGAGGGGGCCAGGGGGCATCTCCAAAGGAAGCTTTTAAACTCAGCAGCTGCACCCCAGAATCTCCATGCCTGCACCTGTGCAAGGATTTATTCATAGCTTAACTAAGAATTTCAAATTTCTACCATAACATTGAAATAAAGTTTGACTTTTTGAAACTTCCATGACTTCTTTCACTCCCTAATATTGTAGATGGTGTTTTTGAGGCGATGTTGAAAACCTCTGATAGTTGTGTGTTTTGTTGTGGTTCTTTGTGTGATTAAATTACCATCTGATCAAGTGATATTGAAAATCCTTCAGGTATGGCTTTTAGAAGACTTTGACCTATTTTTGCTTGTGTTGACTCTCCCTCCAGCTTTGTGGAAAGAGGGATCATGTAGGTTCATTTCTCAGGCAGATCAGTCACCTTTTGCCATCAAAGTTTTAGCATCCATTTCCAAAATTTGGTGTACAAGTTGATATTTTGGTGTTTTTAGCTAATCTGGGGTCAAAACAGAAGGCCATAGATGAGGAAGCTTACAAACAAATTTGTTTCTCTCAGTTCTGGAGATGGCAAAATTCAAGGTCAAGTGGTTAGCAGATTCCACGTCTGGTGTGGGCTTGCTTTGTGGTTCATAGACAGCCATGTTTCTACCATGTCCTCACATGACAGAAGGGATGAGGGAGCCCTCTATGGTGCCTTCAATAGGGGCTACTAATCCCACTCATGTGGTCCCTGCCTTCATGATCTAACCATTCCCCAAGGCCCTACCTCCAAATATCATCACATAGGGAATTAGATTTCAACACTTGAATTTGAGAGGGACAATAACATTTGGTCTATAGCATCAGGTTACCCAGAGCCTTATGCACTCAGAGGAAATCCAAAATCTTCTATAAGTATTTGCTGGTCCCGGCCGGGCGCGGTGGCTCACGCCTGTAATCTCAGCACTTTGGGAGGCCAACATGGGCGGATCACGAGGTCAGGAGATGGAGACCATCCTGGCTAACATGGTGAAACCCCGTCTCTACTAAAAATACAAAAAATTAGCTGGGCGCAGTGGCGGGCGCCTGTAGTCCCAGCTACTCAGGAGGCTGAGGCAGGAGAATGGCGTGAACCCAGGAGGCAGAGCTTGCAGTGAGCCGAGATAGTGCCACTGCAGTCTGGCCTGGGCGAAAGAGCAAGACTCCGTCTCAAAAAAAAAAAAAAAAGTATTTGCTGGTCCCCTCTGGGTTTAGGGAAATCTTTAATTGCAGCTCTTGATTCAGCTTGGTCCAAGCTTAAATTCTACATTTGCCTGCATAACTTGTTCATGGGACAGAGGGAAGTTTAGAGGCAACTGACCATTTGGAGTTTTAGGACAGTTGATGGAAGAGGGCTTGGCATCTGGATGAGAAGTGGAGGGAGAATAGAACAAAGGCACAGAAGGAGAGAGCACAATGAGAAAGGGGAAGAGGGACATCTGGACATAAGGGCCAACTGTCGGGCAGGGAAGGTAATTTTCCTTGCATTTTAAACTCAGACCACATATCACATCAGAATCACCTGAGGGAGACATTTTCAATGCATATTCCTGGGTTTCTTCTCTTGGAAATTTTTATTTCTTAAATCTTGAGTTGTGCTGATTTATCCATATTTATCATAAGAATTTTGGATAATTCTTACTTTGGGAGGCTCAGGCAGTGGATCACCTGAGGTCAGGAATTCAAAACCAGCCTGGCCAACATGGTGAAACCTCATCTCTACTAAAAATACAAAAATTAGCCAGGCATGGTGGTGCACGCCTGTAGTCCCAGCTACTTGGGAGGCTGAGGCAGGAGAATCACTTGAATCAGGGAGGCAGAGATGACAGTGAGCTGAGATCACGCCACTGCACTCCATCCTGGGCAACAGTGAGACTCCATCTCAAAAAAAAAAAAAAAAAGAATTGTGGATAATTCTGATGCAATTAGAAAACAAAGCAGAGCTGGACAAGCCCTGGGTTGGGACGTATATCAGGAAGACATTTGATTATGTAAAATAACCGCAAAACAAACTGAAGGGGAGTTATTTTAAAATGCTTGAATATAATTATATAATTCAACTCTTCCTATGTACGTAGTTTGACTACATATTTGATGTCTGCTATACTAAGATTGGAAATGTGTAGACGTTTTTTTAAAAATCAGGTAGAAGCACAGAAAAAAGGAGCTGGAGAGAAAAGAAAACTAGCTATTGTCTGGTAACAAGAGAAGAGAAGGGAAACGAAGTAGCATATTTTTGTTCATTGTTTGATGGCATCTAAATTATGATCCCAAATATTTTTTTTCTAAGAAATCCAATAATATGAGTATTCAGAGAGGAGTACCAACACTGATTTACTGGGAAAGAGAAGTGTACTCTGTTTTGCTGCATAATGTTGAGGGAGAAGGAAAGGAAAATTAGTTGAGTAAACAAGTAAGAGACTGGTCCTCAGGGAAGCTGTCTGCCTGAAAAATCACAGCTACTGCACCTACATATAAGCCCTGAACAGATAAGTATGCAGGGTCCAGCACAAATACCTTCTGTTCTTTGTGTAATTCGCAAGCTCCCAGGAAGAATTTTCCTCCCTTTTTCAGGCATATACATGGTGGCCTCTGTGGGAACTTGCACAGGGAGGAAGGGGGGCTTACCTAAAACAAACCCACAGTTATACAAACAAGAGAAGCCCACTATGTGCTTGACTAGAGACACACCCACAGCTGGATATATAAAGGGAATTGTGCAGACAGTTTTATACATAGCTGAGAGGAGTTTCTTATAAAAGCTTTTTGATTCAACTGTAAAAACGGCAATCCACTTGGACCCCCTTGTCTGCTGCAGACAGCTTCCTCCTTTTGCTTATTAAACTTTCACTCCAACCTCACCCGTGTGTCCCTGTTCCTTAATCATCTTGGTGGTGAGATGAAGAACTCCAGGTGATACCTCACAAGAGAGACTGCTACATTGTGGTGCATTGGTGAGACTGCAACTTTAAGAAGAGTGACTTTTATTGCTGCTGAATTATTTTATCTCCTACCCAATTGAAAATAAAGGATATAAAGTGCTTAGGTTGAACACAAAGTCCTCTGCTCTAGGTAACATCTTCAGCAGCCACATTAGCAGAGGGATGGGTGGTAATGGAGTAGATGTCTCTTTGCTTCTGACAGGGTGTCTGCTTATGTGTTAAACAAAATAGTATGGTATATATTTCATTAAGAAATCTGCTAAAAAATGAAGTAAAACAGGTTCATGTTCTTAAGAGGCACAGTATTCGCTACGGCAGCAAGACCAAAAGGCTTAAGTAACAAAAATGTGCATAGTAGTTACAAACATTTTCATATAAACAAAACAATGTGAGCATCTGTATATGACAATAACTCATGCAAAAAACATTTTTTAACTGAGATTGAAATCATTTTATACGTAACAAATGTTATCACTGTATTCTGAGGTAATATATTGTTTGTATATAGATGTTATAAATAATAACTTATTTAAGTTATTCATCACTTATACAACAAATAATTCTTCGGAATCTACAAAATGCTGGTTTTGTTCTAGGCACTGAATGTACAAATTGATTTAAAATATTTGTTCTTAGAGTGTGGTAGATTAAAAAATACAAAATAGGCCGGGCACAGTGTGGCTCACGCCTGTAATTCCAGCACTTTGGGAGGCTGAGGCAGGTGGATCACCTGAGGTCAGGAGTTCGAGACCAGCCTGACCAACATAGTGAAACCCCGTCCCGTCTCTACTAAAAATACAAAATTAGCCGAGGGTGGTGGCACATGCCTGTAGTCCCAGCTACTCGGGAGGCAGAGGCAGGACAATCACTTGAACCTGGGAGGTGGAGGTGGCAGTGAGCCAAGATTGCACCATTGCACTCCAGCCTGGGCAACAAGAGCAAAACTCTGTCTAATATATATACATATATTACATATATATACATAATATATGCAATATATGTATATATACATAGATACGTATATATACATAATATATGTATATTAGCATATCTACATATGTGTGTATATATACAGATATACATAATATATACATATAAGTCTAATATATACATATATAATATATGTATATGTGTATATATATTATATATATACACATATATATTAGAGGTTGTACTGCTGAAAACAAGAACTACTAATAAAAAAATTTCAAGAAACCTAGTGTGATTATTTTTAATAGAAATGGATATTTTAATACAGGTCTCTTGTTTTTTCTTGTGGAAATAAATGATAAGATGGAATTTCTGGGTGTTTGGTATCTGAATATTTAAGTATAGCAGGTATGGTCAGTTTTTCAAAGGCATTTTACCATCTTACTTGTCCATCGGCAACTCATAAGATATTATGTGGAACAACATCCTCTCCAACAACCTCTAGTATCAGTCTTTGTAAAGTTTGTCAATTAAATGGGTGGTTTTTTGTTTTTGTTTTTGTTTTTTGAGACAGTCTCACCCTGTCATCCAGACTGTAGTGCTGTGGTGTGATCTTGGCTCACTGCAGTCTCTGCCTTCCAGGTTCAAGTGATTCTTCTGCCTTGGCCTCTCAAGTAGCTGGGACTACAGGTGCCCCCCACCACACCCAGCTAATTTTTGTATTTTTAGTAAAGACAGGGTTTCACCATGTTGGCCAGGCTGTTCTCAATCCTGACCTCAGATGGTCCACCTGTCTCAGCCTACCAAAGCGCTGGGATTACAGTCATGAGCCACCACACTTGGCTGGGTTTTCCATGTATATATATATATATATATATATATATATATATATATATATATATATATACTTTAAGTTCTGGGATAACTGTGCAGAACATGCAGGTTTGTTACATAGGTATACATGTGTCATGGTGGTTTGCTGCAAAATGGGTGTAGGTTTTGCAGGTAATTATTATATTATTAAAAGATAACAGAATACCTAGCTAAAAAAAAAAATGCGAGGAGGCATTGATGGGCACATGTTTACTGAGCACATCCTGACTCCAGAATTAAAAATCCAACTTATGCCTCTGCAGTGCAATAAAACTTTTCCTTAAGAATCCAGAGATCAGACTTTCATTTCAGCAAACACTCTAATATGGTTTCTCACCTACTCACTCCAACGAAGCTGCTCATATCAAAACATAAGTGCTATCCATATTGTTAAATTATAAATTGAACCATAACTCCTCGGCCTTCATCTTAATTTATTTATCAGCAGGATTTCACACAGATGATCTCCACCTCCTCTTTGTAAAACTTTTTTTATAGAATTCCAGAACACTTAACCTACTTTCCCCCCACCATGTTTTTGATAATTACCCCTAGTCCTTTTTTGCAGGTTTCATCTTTACTATTTTTGAAATGTTGGAGGACCATTAGGCTCAGGACTTTGACTTCTTATCTTTCTTATCTTTGCTTTCTTATTAATTTTTGTATCATTAATTTCCTGATATTTCATATTATACCTAAACACTGGACGCTACACCCAACACTCCCTGACTTAGCCACATGGATGTCAGTTAGGAATCCCAAAATTAATATGTCTATATGGAGCCACCGAAACTCCCCAAATTTGCTCTTCCCCATTCTGTTTAATGGCAACTCCCATTTTATAGTTTCTCAGCTCAATATTCTTGGTGTCCCCTTTTAATTCTGTCTCTGTAGCTCTGTCACTCTCTTTCTGTATCTGTCTGATTCTCTCCCTCTCTCTCCTCTCTCTCTTGCTCACTCTCACTCTTGCTCTCTCTCCCTGCTTCACATACACACAAACACACACAGACACACACACACACACACACACACACACACACACAAGTATTTTCAGATCTGATGTGTATGGAATTCCTGCCAGCTTTACCTTTAAAGTGTAGTAATTCCAAATGTTGTTTCCAAATTCACCTTCCCACCCCCATCACTTGGTAACTATAGAGCTTCCCTCACAAGGCCAAGTGCAGAGATTTCTTGGGGAAATAATGAGAACTATTATACATTCTTATTTCAAAGAACCTTAAAATTATAGGATTGCTATATTTGATACTAATTTAAGCTTCTGTCATTGCCCTATTTTCAATCCATTCTCCACACAGCTACCACAGTGTGCAAGTAGAAGTCTCAGCCATATCACCACACTCCTGCTTTAATGTCCCTACTCCATTGCTTCTTTTCTCCTTCAGAAGAGTTTAAGCTTAATGAAGCTGGGCAACTTTACATATTTTTCCATGAGCTGGAGAACACTTGGTGTAAGGTAAATGATCAGTAAATATTTTCAAATAACGGAATCCATGAAAAATAGTTTTGTTTCTTTGAGAGTATATTTACTTTTAAAAATCAAGAAAATAGATTGGTCAAGAGAATTCTGCTTGTTTTGATTTTGTTATCACTTGATTAGATTAACTGTGTTAGTATAAATGTCAATGTGGAAAGCTATAAGCATTTCCTAAACTGTAAAATGAAAGCCATGGGATTTAAATATCTGCTCCTTTTATTTGAGCAACCAAAAAACACAACTTTTTAAATATATTTTATGTATGTATGAAATCTAAATTTATTTTTCTCTCTTTACCCCTGAATACTTTTTAAAGTTATTCATGTCCTCATTATTTTTCCACTTCAGTAACATTTTAAAATGTATTTTCAACTTCATTAAGAATATCTTTGTGTGGCTGGGCACGGTGGCTCACGCTTGTATTCCCAGCACTTTGGGAAGCCGAGGCGGGCGGATCGTGAGGTCAAGAGATCGAGACCACCGTGAAACCCCGTCTCTACTAAAAATACAAAAAATTAGCCAGGTGTGGTGGCGGACACCTGTAGTCCCAGCTACTTGGAGAGGCTGAGGCAGGAGAATGGCATGAACCCGGGAGGCGGAGCTTGCAGTGAGCCGAGATTGCGCCACTGCGCTCCAGCCTGGGTGACAGAGCGAGACTCCATCTCAAAAAAAAAAAAGTATACCTTTGTGTTCCACTGAATAGCTTGCCAAATAATAAAACATTAGCAGTATAATTTCCTCATAAACATTATTTAATTTGTTTGGTTAAACATAGATTTCCTACTCTCAACTCATAATTTCATTCAAGTATAATATATTGTACTTGACCTTTGCGGGGTTTTCATACTATGCATTTGTCATTGAAATTGGTTTTTGATATTTGAACCACTAGTTTATAATTGTATTGTTGGTTAGACTGGTCTGTAGAATCTTTCTTTGTTTTGATTCTGTGGTTTATTCATTACGGAGTAGCTGTGCTACTGTAAATTTTGAGGTCAAGAACTCAAAACATTTTATGTATTTTAAAACAAATTGGATGGCATTTAAATATCTATTCCTTAAAATTTGGAAGAAGGGTTAACACCATATAAACCCAGAGCCTGTATTTTTAGATTAGTAGCATGTAGACATTTTCAATTTCTTCCAAAGTTGAAAAAAATAAACCTTTTGTATTCATAGAATGCTTGATAACAGAAGGTAAATATTCAATTTTCACTTAAAAGAAATTTGGTTACATTGAAAGGAAATTTGGCTAATAAAAGTTAGATACATTTCTAATTAAAACAATAATTTAAGATAAATAATGCTCAAAGAACAGTGGTCATTGCATTTATTCCAGAGAAAGGACATTTATCCTGATCTGGCTGTAATAACGTAGTAGGTAGAACTGCTGGCATGGACACCCAAGCAAGGAAGGGAAGCTGGTGTCTCAAGGGGTCCTGCTGAGATGGAAAGAGGTCAGGGCCCAGACTGTTGATGTCACCTGGACCCAACCACCATGTCTCAGAAGAAGAAATGACCCTCCCCTCCTGGTGTTGCCCCGAACAAGGAGCTTAGCAGTGTTGCACACAGGATAGTCCTTGCAGGAGACATGTTTGACAAGTTGCTGAGGTGCCTGATGGGCCAGGCTCTTTTCATGAAATGAGTTTGCATCCTGAGGAAGCCTTTTTATTGGAAAGCTGGCAGGGATCCAATTTCTCCTTTGCCTTAACCCCGGAGGAGCACAGTAGACAGGGAGGAGGTCACCCAGGTGGCTGTTCCTGCTTGGCCCCCACTTCCCAGACTATTCCAGGCAGGGAGAGCCGCTGAGATCACTCCACGGGCTGCTCACATGGGGTCTGGACCCAGCCACCCTCCTGTGCCTGGCAGGCAGCCCCTGGGCCATCACAGGACCCACTGTGCGGTGATCAGTGGCCCACCACCTGCCCTTGTGGTGGGTGCAGTTCACAGGTGCTGCCCCAGACCTGGCACACTGGCCTTCCCAGCCTGGCCCGGGATAGGAGACGTGAATGATCCTTGCCTGTGCCCCTTCGGATCATGTGAGTTTGGACACTCACTGCAGAAGCCCCTCCAGGTCCCTTTTCAACTGAGTTATGGGGGACTTGCTTAGTCCTCATGCCCAGGGTCAGGGGAGGTGCAGAGTCTGCACCCTAAATCCCCTAGGGCCTGAGGGAGGTCTCCCAGGTGACCTCTGTCCTCTCCAGTGACATGAGTCCTCCCAGATGGCCTCAGCCCTCTCAGGTGACATGCTTCCATGGTGACTCTGGCTCCTGCAGGAGGTGGGCTACCACAGGGACATGAGATGCCTAACTGCCATCCTCCTCCTGTATCTGCCAGAGAAAGACACCTTCTGGGCACTGGATCAGCTGATGGCCGAGGAGAGGCACTCCCTGCAGGATAGGGGGACAGCTACACCCAGGGCCTCACACAGCCAGGCCATGGGAAGGCCACCCTGGCTGGGTGATCCTGACTTCCAGGCAAGGCACCTTCCTTGCTTTCCAGCTTGTTAGGAGCCTTCAGGACATCCCTGCTGAGGGTCCCACAGGGGCCCAGAGCTGAACAGGCAGACACCTTTCATTCCCAACAGCAGAGGGCACTGCAGCCTCCCCCTGGCCACCCTGTGTGTCCCAGAGCTACAGCCCTCTAGCCCTGAGTTCATGCAGGTGACTGTCACTTCCCTAAGAGTCCTCCTACCTCCCAGCTGGCCACACTCCCAGCTGCCCTCCCAGCCCACAGATGGGCCAATGAAGTCGAGATGGCAGTGTCTGCCCATCCCATGTCCCCCAGCCCAACCCCACGTCCAGGAGATGGCCATGTAGTACCTCAGCACCCACCCCATTCCCTCCACTGGCCACTGCCTGCCTCAGCCCTGCCTCACAGCCTCAAAGGCAGGCCTGCCCTCCTGGCACCTCTACCCAGGATGCTGCTGTGCAGTGCCTCCAGCTAGGGCCCACCTCCCTAGAGCTGAGGCCACATGGAAGGGTCACCTGATGGAAGGGAGGAAGGCCTCAGGGTCCGGGGTACCCTGCCACTGCCCAGCTCTTCCAGCTGATGGCTCCACATCTTGGGAGTGGGCTCAGATGCATGGCGGGTCAGGGGCTTCTCAGTTTTCTACAGCCCAAATACTGCCCAGCTCCGGAGGCTCCTGTCCCACCAGGAGCAGGTATAACACAAATCCTTCCCAAAGATCATGCGGTACCTGCTGAGTGGACGACACCCTCAACTCTTTCCCAGAGGCCCAGGGTCCCATGGGGCAGGGAAACAGGGGAAGATGGAGTTCCTCGAGGGGCTGACAAGGGGCTAAGTCCCAGCCAGGGCCTCACCCAAGATGGGGATTCTCCATGGGTTTGGAGTTGGGTTTGATTTTCCTGCCCTGGAGGAGGAGGCAGAGGTACTAGGATGGGGGCTGAGCTCCAGCTGAGCAGGGTTAAGGGAAGTGTGTCCACCAGGCATGGGGCAGTTGTTGGGGAAGCACTGGCCACTGCCCAGTGTTCTGCCCCAGGGCAGCTCAGGGGGCCCTGCGCACCTGTGGTCCAGGAAGGGCCGTGCATTGAGGTTTGTTGAGTTGGCTCCTCTGGTGTTTCGTTGATGGGGTAAGGAGGCAAATGGAGACCCCAGGCCAGGGACCCTCCTGTCCCACAGTGCCCAGCTCCCCCATGAGGACCTGGCTCACCCGAAGCCCACAGGAAGCACAGGAAAGTTTCTGCATGGCACAGAAGCCAGGCCATCCTCAAGAGGGGGCATCACAGGGCAGGGGCCAGGACTCAGGCCCACTGCTATTTCCACATTATTAATTTTATAAGGTGATATGGTTTGGCTGTGTTGCCACCCAAATCTCATCTTCAGCTGTAATTTCCATAATCCTCATGTGTCATGGGAGAGACCCAGTGAGAGGTAACTGAATCATGGCGGCATTTTCCCCCATGCTGTTCTCATGATAGTAAGTGAGTTCTCATGTGATCTGATGGTTTTATAAGCATCTGGCATTTCCCTTGCTTGAGGTGATGAATGCCCCATTTACCCTGATGTGATTATTACACATTGCATGCCTGTGTCAAACTATCTCATGTACCCCATAAATATATACACCTACTATGTACTCATATAAATTAAAAATAAAAATAAATTTAAAATAAAAAGTGTGAGTTTTTAAAGGTGAGGTTTGCCCTCCAGCGCTGGTGCCTGCCATGTGTGACCTTCACGTCGTCTTTCCACATGGTCCAGGCCCCGATCTGCAGAGGCCAGCAGTTCCCAGAGTGACCTTCCTCAGAAAACAGGGTCTTGGAGGAGACAGTCAGCGGGGTGGCCTCATCCTCCCCACTGAACAGCCCCTTGTGGGGATTGGAAAGCGAGGGTCTCTGCCCACAAGTTGGCGGTCACCCTAAGCTGTTTTGTGGGAGGAAGCATAGGGAATATAGGTCAGTGCTGGGATGGCATTTCCTGATCCTGACTTGGAGAAGGTGTTAAAATCTTGACATTCCCGACTCCTCCTTTGTGAGAGCCCCTGCCCTGCAGGTCTCACAGAGTTGTTGTGAGGGTCACCTGTGGTGATGGGTTTGGAAGTGCTTTGTGAATGACACAGTGGGCCTTCCTCTTCCTGTCATTGGCCTTTCTACCTTCAATACTAATTGCCTGGGGATCTCCAGGCCTCAAGGTTTAATCCTGGAAGGGTATGAGGTGTCCCTAGTGGAATATGCTACACCTCCTGGGAGGTCCCTCACTTCCACCTTCACCCGACATAACCCCTGCTCCTGTTCCCTCAGCCTGGAGAGCTTGACTAGGAGCACAGGGTAGTACTGGACTGACCTCTTTGGAAAGGGTGATTACATCCTCATTTCAGCTCTCCCTCTTCCTAGCTTTCCACGTAGAATTCCAGGGCTCCATGCAGCATTTGCTGGACATGAGAGGGAAAACTTTTAGAGCAGGGATCTGCCCTGGGTGGGGACAAGGGAGTATCCTGGAGTCTGCGTGTCAGGAGTGTGAGCCCTGCCCAGCTGGCCAGCCCCTGTCCCCATGCCGCTTGATGCTTGATGTTTCCTGCACAAGCTTCCTTTAGAGGGAAGCTTCTGGAGTGGCTGCAGTGAGGTCCATGCTGTTGGGGGTGACAGAGCAGCCCTGGAGGCCCTCTGCTCTTACCCTGGCAGGAGGTGGCCAAAAAGAAGCAGGCAGAGGAAGCTTCTCCAAGCAGGCTTGGAAAGAAATTTCCGCATATCAATCACGTCACTCTTGCCACTAGAAGGACAATTTCTACAGTGGAGTGGAAGAAAATGACTATGCTGTGAGAGAGAATGGATGCATCCAGAAGAGCAAGGCGGGAGGGGGAAATGTGCCCATTGCCAGAATTTTGTGTCTTTTGAAGACATTTGCCAGAATTCTACTTTTGAAGGCTGCCCCATTTGACAGTCAGTTACTGAGGAAGCTGTGGGACATTTTCAAAGCCTTTTATATAAAAAATAACCACACAATATACTGCTGTGGGTCTGTGTTCAGGGACCACGAAGAGCACAGCTGCTACTGTTCTGTGTCGCAGATGCTATGGGAAGTGCCTTAACACACAGATGTGCTTCATGCAACCGGGTGAGGAACATCTCTAAAACATTTCACAGTCAAGACAATTCAGCGTTGAGGAGGTTGAATGCATTATCCAAGATCACACATATGTCCTGACAGATTCGGGGTTCAATGAAGACTGCCCAGTGTTCTGCCCCAGGGCAGCTCAGGGGGCCCTGCGCACCTGTGGTCCAGGAAGGGCCGTGCATTGAGGTTTGTTGAGTTGGCTCCTCTGGTGTTTCGTTGATGGGGTAAGGAGGCAAATGGAGACCCCAGGCCAGGGACCCTCCTGTCTCACAGTGTCCAGCTCCCCCAGGAGGACCTGGCTCACCCCAAGCCCACAGGAAGCACAGGAAAGTTCCTGCATGGCACAGAAGCCAGGCCCTCCTCAAGAGGGGGCATCACAGGGCAGGGGCCAGGACCCAGGCCCTCTGCTATTTCCACATTATTCATTTTATAAGGTGATATGGTTTGGCTGTGTTGCCACCGAAATCTCATCGTGAACTGTAATTTCCATAATCCTCATGTGTCATGGAAGGGACCCAGTGAGAGGTAACTGAATCATGGTGGCAGTTTCCCCCATGCTGTTCTCATGATAGTAAGTGAGTTCTCATGTGATCTGATGGTTTTATAAGCATCTGGCATTTCCCTTGCTTGAGGTGATGAATGCCCCATTTACCCTGATGTGATTATTACACATTGCATGCCTGTGTCAAACTATCTCATGTACCCCATAAATATATACACGTACTATGTACTCATATAAATTAAAAATAAAAATAAATTTAAAATAAAAAGCGCGTGAGTTTTTAAAGGCGAGATTTGCCCTCCAGCGCTGGTCCCTGCCAGGTGTGACCTTCACGTCGTCTTTCCACATGGTCCAGGCCCCCATCTGCAGAGGCCAACAGTTACCAGAGTGACCTTCCTCAGAAAACAGGGTCTTGGAGGAGACAGTCAGAGGAGGGGGCCTCATCCTCCCCACTGCACAGCCCCTTGTGGGGATTGGAAAGTGAGGGTCTCTGCCCGCAAGTTGGCAGTCACCCTAAGCTGTTTTGTGGGAGGAAGCTTAGGGAATACAGGTCAGTGCTGGGACAGCATTTCCTGATCCTGACTTGGAGAAGGTGTTAAAATCTTGACATTCCCAACTCCTCCTTTGTGAGAGCCCCTGCCCTGCAAGTCTCACAGGGTTGTTGTGAGGGTTACCTGTGGTGAGGGGTTTGGAAGTGCTTTGTGAATGACACAGTGGGCCTTCCTCTTCCTGTCATTGGCCTTTCGACCTTCAATACTAATTGCCTGGGGATCTCCAGGCCTCAAGGTCTAATCCCGGAAGGATATGAGGTGTCCCTAGTGGAATATTCTACACCTCCTGGGAGGTCCCTCACTTCCACCTTCACCCAACATAACCCCTGCTCCTGTTCCCTCAGCCTGGAGAGCTTGCCCAGGGGCACAGGGTAGTAGTGGACTGACCTCTTTGAAAAGGGGGATTACATCCTCATTTCAGCTCTCCCTCTTCCTAGCTTTCCACATAGAATTCCAGGGCTCCATGCAGCATTTGCTGGACATGAGAGGGAAAACTTTTAGGGCAGGGATCTGCCCTGGGTGGGGACAGAGGAGTATCCCGGAGTCTGAGTGTCAGGAGTGTGAGCCCTGCCCAGCTGGCCAGCCCCAGTCCCCATGCTACTCGATGCTTGATGTTTCCTGCACAAGCTTCCTTTAGAGGGAAGCTTCCGGAGTGACTGCAGTGAGGTCCATGCTTTTGGGGGTGACAGAGCAGCCCTGCAGGCCCTCTGCTCTTACCCTGGCAGGAGGTGGCCAAAAAGAAGTAGGCAGAGGAAGCTTCTCCAAGCAGGCTTGGAAAGAAATTTCCGCATATCAATCACGTCACTCTTGCCACTAGAAGGACAATTTCTACGGTGGAGTGGAAGAAAATGACTATGCTGTGGGAGAGAATGGATGCATCCAGAAGAGCAAGGCGGGAGGGGGAAATGTGCCCATTGCCAGAATTTTGTGTCTTTTGAAGACATTTGCCAGAATTCTACTTTTGAAGGCTGCCCCATTTGACAGTCAGTTACTGAGGAAGCTGTGGGACGTTTTCAAAGCCTTTTATATAAAAAACAACCACACAATATACTGCTGTGGGTCTGTGTTCAGGGACCACGAAGAGCACAGCTGCCACTGTTCTGTGCCGCAGATGCTATGGGAAGTGCCTTAACACACACAGATGTGCTTCATGCAAACTGGTGAGGAACATCTCTAAAACATTTTACAGTCAAGAAAATTCAGTGTTGAGGAGGTTGAATGCATTATCCAAGATCACACATATGTCCTGACAGATTCGGGGTTCAGTGAAGAACTATGTATCATGAATTATAGGGCTGTATTTCAATTTCGCATTTTAAATTTCTGCAGTTTGCTTCCATCACTTTTCACCATGCTTTCTACACTTGGAATTACTTTTTTTGGCTTCTTGATCTTCTTTATTTGTATGTTATTGATTTTCTACAAGTTTTAACATATATGATTAAAGAGTATTTCTTAATGTTTTAGTAATTACCCTAGAATAAAATATATTTACTTTGATAGATGTATGCATTGGATATTACAGTGTATTGTGTACATTTTCAAACACATTGTGTTATACCAGAAGCATTATTCAACAGTGGTCTTTTTTTTACCTGAACTATGTTCAGAAAATCTTTCCACCGCAGTACAAAAAGATCGATTTCATTTTGTTAACAGATGGATGTGCCATAGTGCAATTAACTGTTTAATTATCCTGCTGTGGATATTTAAGTTCAAACAATGCAGTAATAAATATGCAAGAGTGCTTTTAGACATTAAAGAATATGGCTCTAAATTAGGGACCTAGTGCCTGTAATCCCAGCACTTTGGGAGGTCGAGGTGGGTGGATCACCTGAGGTCAGAAGTTTGAGACCAGCCTGGCCAACATGGCAAAACCCCATTGCTATAAAAAATACAAAAATTAGCTGGGTATGGTGATGCGCACTTGTAGCCCCAGCTACTCGGGAGGCTGAGGTAGGACAATCGCCTGAACCCACGAGGCAGAGGTTGCAGTGAGCTGAGATCTTATCACTGCACTCCAGTCTGGGGGACAGAGTGAGATTCTGTCCCAATAATAAATAAATAAATAAATAATCTAGAAGTACAATTGTTTAGCCAAATTGCTTATGCATTTTGAATGATAAGAGTTGCTGCCTAATTTCTGTTACAAAGGCTATGGTAATTTACACTCAAAACACAGAATTGGTTGGTTGTTGTTACATACAGAGTCTTACTGCTGTCGAGACTGGAGTGCAGTTGTGTAATCCTAGCTCGTAGCCTCCAACCCCTATGCTCAAGCAATCCTCCAACCTCAGCCTCCCTCCCAAGTAACTAGGATTACAGGTGTATGCCACCACACCCGGCTAATTTTATTTTTAGATATGGGATCTTGCTATGTTGCCCAGGATGGTCTTGAAATCCTGGTCTCAAGGTGACCTCAGCCTCCAGTGTAGCTGACATTACAGGCGTGAGACACTGTGCCTGGCTGAATGAGTGCCTCTATCCTGACACTTGTGTCCCCATGGGATCCTGCAGAATTCAGGCCCCTGTCCACACAGGGGAAAGCTATCTGTTGCAGTCCTGATGACTGAGGAGGGAGCTTACCCATGGCTCTCCTGGTCATTTTTATTTAATAGTGAGCACAGAACCTCACATTTGCTGGAATGTTCCCATATGATTTTGTGAGAGAAAAGAGAATAGAGACCCCAACCCCAAGCTCACTGTGTCAAAGGGAAAATTAAGCTTGGGAACTGAGTTATGCAATACTGCCTTCCTTGTTCTCAAACACATAGCTATAACTTCACAACCCTGTGTCATAGCCTCATCCATAAGCCAGGTTCCCACAGTGACAGAAGGCCGCATGTCTCCTCAGATGTCCTCCCTCACAATTTGCTGTGAGCCCCTAAATCTTTCAGAATGCACATCCCATCTATAAACTATCCCTAAAAGTGAATTGGCTCAATTTCACCCTGACAATCTCAATTACCAGCTTATTTGCATAGTTCTGGGACAAGGTCAGGACCAGAAATCATCCCTCTGCCTATCCTGAGATGAATGAATCATTGACTTTTCCTCTACTCCACTCCCTCTATTCATATGCTTACTTTATCTTATGTAAAATGAAGATTTACTGAATGCGAGATGAACACATAATTAACTGTTTCCTCTGCTTCCTCCTGTCCTATGTAAAATGTAGGTATCCTGATGCTAATCAGAGCCATACAAGAATGCAAGCATTTGCTTCACTGCCTACCTTCAGTCTCATGGGAGTTCTCTGGATTTCTTGTATCAGCATGTGGACCTCTCTAGCAAGATTTAGGAAACTTTCCTGAATTATATCGTCAAAAATGTTTTCCAAGTTGCTTACTTTGTCTTCTTCTCTGTTAGAAATGCCAATAAGTCAGCTGGGCACAGTGGCTCATGCCAGTAATCCCAGCACTTTGGGAGGCCAAGGTGGGAGGATCACCTGAGGCTAGAAGTTTGAGACCTACCTGGCCAGCATGGTGAAACCCCATCTCTACTAAAATACAAAAATTAGCCACGCATGGTGGCACACGCCTGTAATCTCAGCTACTTGGGAGGCTGAGGCACGAGAATTGCTTGAACCCAGGAGGTGGAGGTTTCAGTGAGCCAAGATTATGCCACTGCACTACAAACTGGGTAACAGACTGAGATTCTGTCTCAAAAAATGCCAATAAGTCATAGATTTTTGTTCCTTTACATAGTCCTATATTTCTCAAAAGTTTGGTTCATTATTTTTAAATTCTTTTTTTATTTTTGTCTGACTGGGTTGATTCAAAGGTCCGGTCTTTGAGCTCTTAAATTATTTCTTCTAGTCTAGTTGCTGGTCTAGTCTGTTGCTAAGGCTGCAACTGTTTTTTGAAATTCCTGTAGTAAATTTTTCAATTCAAGAAGCTCTGCTTGGTTCTTTCTCAATATAGCTATGTTGTCATTCAAATCCAGGATCGTTGTTATGGGGTTGTTGTTGGATTTCAACTTTTTGTTGGATTTTGGTGAATTTTTTTGCCACTTATATCTTAAATACTATACCTGTCATTTCAGACATTTCATTCTGGTTAGGACTCATTGCTAGGTTGCTGGTGTAATCCTTTGGAGGTGATGGAACATTCTGGCTATTTGTATTGCCAGAGTTCTTGTGCTGGTTTCTTCTCATCTTAGAGACTTGATGCTTCTTTTGTTGAATTTGCTATCATTTGGAAGGAGTTTTTTTTTTAATTTTTCATTCTTTCTTTCTCTTAAGTGTATGACTGTGGTGTATGTTGTATAGGATCAATTTGCTTCATTTCTGGGTACTTTCAGAGGACCAAGGCTCTGTACAAGTTCCTTGGTTGCAGATAGGCTCCTGTGGTGCCTTGGTGTGGTGATGTATTTTTGTTTGGTGGTGTAATTCAGGTTTCAGTCCAGTAGACAGTGCTTAAGAGTAACAGCTGGCTGCAGGGTCTTCTCCTCTGTGTACTTGTCCTCGACAGGTGCAGAAGTGACAAAGTGCCAAAAGCGCCCTGTCCCAGTGTGTACTAGTCTTCAGCAGGGGCAGAGCTGCTGGAGAAACCTAAGAAGCAGCCTCTTTCAGCCCTTGTTCTTGGGCCCCAACAGGATGACCACTGCTGGGTCTGCAGCAGTGCACTAGGAAGGGAACAGAGGGCAAGAGATGACCACCTCTCTAAATCTGTTCCCTGGCTTTGGTGTGCCCCTTTCAGCAGCTGATGTCATGATCGTGTTTCCTTTGACCCAAGGGGTGGGTTTGGCAAGCTGTATTCCTCCTTCCCTTAGGGCTGATCCTCACCAAAGTTTAGGTCTCCTGAGGAATGGGGTTCACCTCCCTCCTGTTTCTTGGAGCTGATGGGATACTCTCTCAACTGACAAAGGGGGCAGGCTGGGACACCCAGCAATGACACAAACAGACCACTTCCAGGTTGCAAAGCTGTTCTTGGCTGCAAGTCTCACCATCCTTGAGAAACCTCTGCTTTAGCAACTCCCTTCCCACTACAGTCCTGCAAGAGGAGAGAGCCTAATTCCAACACCTACTGCTGGGGCACTTTCCACACTCAACACTCAATTCTGGCTGTGGAGGCTGCTCCCCTGCTCCACAGCAAGCATTCCAATTCCTAGCCCAAGATTAAAGTGTCTGCAGTGGCCACCATTGCCAGGCACCAAACAATGATTGACTTTGTATGAGCCCAGATTAAAAATGGCATCCTTCTCTCAGGCCCAGGTCTGGGGAAATGCCTGCAGTTTTGCTGAGTGTCTTTCCTCTTTCCCCATCTCTCAGCCACTTTTGTGCTAGCTCCAAGGCTTGGGAGAAACAGAGTGCTTTCCCTTAATCTGGGTTGCACACATCCCCAGTGGAAAGGTGAGTCACAGAGGGAGACTGGCTGCCCTTCTCTTGTACTGGAGTTTCACTCCCTTTTGTGAACCAAATGCTATCACAGAGGCTGCTTTCCCACCTCCCCCTCCACAGGGTCTGGAGTGTTCTTCTCTATTCCTGTGAATTCCTGTTTTTCTTCTTGAAGCTAACGAAGTTTATCTTTATGCTTATTTTTCTACTTCCAAGTGGCTGAGGCACACTGAAAGCCCCTAATCCATCATTCTAGGAAAAAAGGATGGTTTAAATAAAGGAATGTTCATATAAAATATATATTAATTAGCCCAAACATATTTTATTTGACATGAGTTAGGTGAATCTTTGATACATTAATTAATTTTAAAATTGTTAAATAAAATTAGAAATATCTTCAAATTTGCCAAGGTATGTTTCTCTCCTGGGACTACTGGTCAGTTTTATTTTTTTCCTTGGATAGATGTTTTAAGCCATAAATCTTGACATAGACCTGATGTAGACCTCCATACCTTTCCCAGATGTGGGACAGAGCAACTGGGACAGGTCCATCCTAGCACTAAGTGATGATTAAGCCTAACTTGTAGTCATTGTACAACTATAAACATGGTTGATGCTTTAAGAGAAAGATCTTGATGAAAAGGGGTAAATGTAAAAATTGATCATATGAATTGTTTCATTCTTGTCACACCAAATAAAACCATCAAGAAGCCAGGGGGAGGAGGCATTCAGGGCAAAAACAACACTCCAAAAACGTAATTCTCTGCATGTCTGGCTGCCGAAATTACCTGCTTTAAGCTGAAACCAGTTTTATTGAATGGGTACTGAAACAACCTCTTGCAACACTAAGACTAGTTTTACCCACCACTGTCCTTCACCTATCAGAGCCTGCCAGCTCTCAAAAACCTTACTGGTGCCAGTGAACTTTCTCAAACAGAAATACATACCGTTTTTCTCTCTGTCTCCCTTTTTTATAAAACCTCTAATTTTCTCTTTATGTTTTGGACATACTAAAGACACCCATTCTGCATGTATGTGTCAAACTGTAATACTTGTATCTCAAATAAAACATTTTAATTTCAGATGTTTGTCTCTATATTTATTTGACTTTGACAATCTGATATTATTTAGCATTATTTCCAGTCTCCCAAATAATGTCAAAATTTTGTTATGTTAGATAGGAATATCTTGTTATTCAACTTGAAGGTAAACTGCTTGATCAATGCATGTACTTCCTTGACAGATTGTCAGCACCTCTAAGACAACATGTAGATATTCCTCATTATTAACTCATTTCATCTTTTCGTGATAAGTTACATAAATTTAATTTTCATTTTTAAAATGCAAACCATTATGCCTTGTATAATGACATTCTTGCATTACTATAAAGGAATGCCTAAGCACTATGTAATTTATACAGAAAAAAAAGGTTGACTTGGCTCACAGTTCTGCAGGCTGTACAGGAAGCCTTGCATTGGCAGTTGCTTGGCTTCAAGAAGGGTCCTCAGGAAGCTTTTACACATGGCAGAAGGTGAAGCAAAAGAAGGTACGTCACATGGCCAGAGCAGGAGCAAGCAGGGAGAGGTGCCACACACTTTTCAACAGCCAGATATCATGAGAACTCACTCCTCCAAGGACAGTGCCAAGAGGATGGTGCTAAACATGAGAAATCAGCCCTCAAGACCCCATCACCTCCCACCAGACCCCAGCTCCAACACTGGGAATTACAATTCAACATGAGACTTAAAGGGTAAAACATCCAAACTATTTCATTCCATCCCTGGCCCTTCAAATCTCATGTTCTTCTCACATTGCAAAATACAATCATCCCTTCTCAATAGTCCCCCAAAAGTCTCAACCTGTTTCAGCATCATTCGAAAGTGCAGTTTCTTCCGAGACAAGGCAAGTCCCTTCCACCCATGAGCCTGTAAAATCAAAACAAATTATTTACTTCTAAGATAAAATTTGGGTATGGGCATTGGGTAAAAATTCCCATTACAAAAGAGGGAAATTGGCCAAAAGAAAGAGGCTACAGGCCCCACACAAGTTCAAATCCCAGCAGGGCAGTCATTAAATCTCGAAGTTCCAAAATAATCTCCTTTGAAACCATGTCCCACATCCTGGGAACATAGAGCATTCCCAGGATGCATAGGGTGGGCTCCCAAGGCCTTGGGCAGCTCTGCTCCCACAGCTTTTCTACACTGAAGACATGAGCTGCTGGTGGCTCTATCATTCTGGGATCTGGAGGGCTGCAGCCCCCCTCCCACAGCTCCACTAGGCAGCCTCCCCCCAGTTAGGACCCCATGTGGGGCCTCCAACCCCACATTTCCACTTGGCACTGTCCTAGAAGAGGTCTTCTTTGAGGGCTCCAGCCGTGCATAGGCTTCTCCCTGGGCATCCAGCCTTTTTCATACATCCTCTGAAATTTAGGCAGAGAATGCCAAGCCTCCTTCACTCTTGCACTTTGCTCACTTGCAGGCTTAACACCACATGGAAGCCACCAAGGCTTATAGTTTGCACCCTCTGAAGCCATGGCCTGAGCTCTATCTGGAGCCCTTTGAACCAAGGCTGGAGCTAGAAGGGCCAGGATGCAAGGAACACCCTCCTGGGGGTGGTACAGGGCAGTGGTGCCCTGGCCCTGGTCCAAGTGGAACAGGAATTAAAAGTAATTAAAGAATGTGTAAGCAGAAACTCAGTTGTATGTAAGAAAACCCAATTCCCCCTGAGAAAGAGAAAGAGCTGGAGCCCTTTAAAAATTAACAGCCTGTTTTTCTGTGGCTAGTGAGCCTCATCTCTCCTCCTTTCCCAGGCATTGTGAAGACCCTGTTTCTCTAGCTGTGCAGCTGCAAGGTCACTAGACAGATAAACTCCAGTCGTAAAACATGTTTTTCCTTGAAGAGTAAGAAATGATATAATGCATGTCTCAATTAATTGAATAACTGTCTTTGTTTCTAGCTTCTGTAATATGCTTCCCCCTGCACAGATCTCCCCACTCTCCACCACCCGACAAAATGCTTAAAAGGTAACTTAAGTCTTTGTTCAGGACTCAGTCCTCTGGACGTTAATCTGACTGGGCCGGTGCACCTAAATAATAAATATCCTCCTCAACCCCATCGGTCTCTCTGATTCCTTAAAAAATCCCGCTACAGCCTGGGCATGGTGGCTCACGCCTGTAATCCCAGCACTTTGAGAGGCTGAGGCGGGCAGATCACGAGGTCAGGAGATTGAGACCATCCTGGCTAAGACAGTGAAAACCCGTCTCTACTAAAAATACAAAAAATTAGCCAGGCATGGTGGCAGGCACCTGTAGTCCCAACTACTCAGGAGGCTGAGGCAGGAGAGTGGCATGAACCCGGGAGGCAGAGCTTGCAGTGAGCTGAGATTGTGCCACTGCACTCCAGCCTGGGCGACAGAGTGAGACTCCATCTCAAAATAAATAAATAAATAAATAAATTTTAAAAATCCCACTACACAAGAAACCATTCTTTCATCCTAGACCTCTGGGTCTGTGCTGGGATGAGCTGCTGCAAAGATTTCTGAAATGCCTTCAAGGCCTTTTTTGAATTGTCTTGGCTATCAGCACCTAGCTTTTTTTCAGTTATGCAAATGTCTCAAATAAGTGGTTGCTCCACAGACTGTTTAGATTCTTCCCCTGAAAACGCTTTATCTTCCTTTGCCAAATGGGCAGGCTGCAAATTTTCTATGCTTGTATGGTCTGCTTCCCATTTAATTGTAAATTCCAACTTTAAGTCATTTTTTGCTCCTGCATCTGAGTGTTCAAACTTCCTCAGATCCCTAGTACATGAACAGACTGCAGCCAAGTTCTTTGCAAAGGCATAACAGGCATGACCTTTATTCCAAGTCCCAGTAAGTTCCTCATTTCCATCTGAGACCGCATCAGCCTATCCTTCACTGTCCATATCACTATCAGCATTTTGGTCACAACCATGTAACTAGTCTCTAAGAAATTCAGAACTTTCCTTCATCTTCCTGTATTCTGAGCCCTCCAAACTCTTCCAACTCCTGCCCATTACCTAGTTCCAAAGTCACTTCCACATTTTCAAGTATCTTTATAGCAATGCCCCATGTCTCAGTACCAATTTTCTGTATTAGGCCATTCTTGCATTGCTATAAAGAAGTACCTGAGACTGGGTAATTTATAAAGAAAAGAGGTTTGAAAAGAGTTTTGTATAGCTGCAGGCTGTACAAGCATGGTTCTGGCATCTGCCTAGCTTCTGGTGAGGCCTCAGGAGGCTTTTATTCATGGCAGAAGATGAAGAAGGAGCAGGCAGGCACATCATCTGGCAAGGCAGGGGAAGCACCACACACTTTTAAACAAATAGATCTTGCAAGAATTCACTCACTGTCACAAGGACAGCACCAGGGAGATGATGCTAGACCATTCCTGAGAAATCCACCCCCATGATCCAATCACCTCCCTGCAGACCTACCACCAACATTGGGGATATCACAATTCCACATGAGATTTAGAGGGAACAACATCTGAGGTATCTCATGCCTCATGTTGTGACTTGGTATAATTTCCATAAGATTACACTGACTTTACACATCATGTTGCAGTTTTTGCTAGCTCTTCTGTAGTAAGAAAATGGGATTCATCAGCAATGCCTTCTAGGTCTGGCTCTGTTTTCCCATGCAGACTTTTCCTGAGCTCTGCTTGTAAGTCTTGCTAGAACCTCACCCTAGGCAGCAACCTCCAGTCTGAGATTGCCCTTGACAGTGGCTGAGGTTTGCATTGTTGGGATTAGAAAAAACAAAGGGAAGATAGACCAAAACAGATTTAAATACAGATCCCATTTGTTGAAGTTTTAAGTAATTTTAAATGTTTATTTTCACCAGCTGCCCACTCCCGTTGTACTCTCCTCACCCAGAAAAGGTGACTTGATATTCTAGTAAAAAGCCAAACTGTGTTTTAGAGAAACCCACTTGTTACTTCTTTAAATCCATATAATTTTGCCAAAGTGAATTTTTCTCAATATGCTCTGGCGGGATCAGAAAACTAATTATTTACACCAGAGTCACTTAACCTTTGCTTCTGGTCATTTGCATGTAAATTATTTTTATATGTATAAAATTTGCTTACTCATGAAAGCTCTTACTATGTATATTTTTTGTTTTTGTGGTATCTTAACATATTCTAGTCTTGTCTTGAATTCCTTAAGACTTTGAGGTAAAGAACTCTACTGCAATGAGTTTCCAAATCAAAGTGGGAAAGAGGAAGATTAGGTTAAGCATTAGGTCATCAGGTATGTAGGACAGCTAATTCCATTATCAGAATGGTAGTGATAGCCAGTTTGCATTTTGCATATTAGTTGTAACAAAAATATTCAGCATATCAGTGACAAAACCAAAGTTATTGTGAATCCATTTATAATTTATTTTTTGAGATAGGGTCTTACTCTGTCACCCAAGCTCAAGTGCAGAGGCGTGATCTTGGCTCACTGCAGCCTCAACCACCTGGGCTCGAGATCCTCCCAGCCCAGCCTCCTTAGTACAGGTGAATGCCACCACACCCAGCTATTTTTTCTCTAGTTTTTGTAGAGATTGGGTCTCACTGTGTTGCCCAGGCTGTTCTCAAACTCCTGGGCTCAAGCAATCCTTCTGCCTCAACCTCCCAAATGGTGCTGGGATTACAGGTTTGAGCCACCGCACCTGGCCAGTTTATAATGTTAATGGCTTTTGGAGCAGGAACCAGTGGCTGCTGCTTCTTGTCTGCAAGATGAGGAGCCTCCTCTCCTCAGAAGTGAGGCATCTTCTACCACAAGGGAGGCTTTGCCCAAACAGTCACTGAAAGGCTGAGATTGGGGAGAGAACAAAACAGGAGTGAATATGTCCCTGGAACCTAACTGCTCCCCAATTCAATTCTACTGCCGACATTCAGAAAGAAGGGGACATTCAGCTGAGGAGCAGGAGCGCACTGGCTGTTAAAATCTCAGATTGTAACAACAGTTTTGCCTCATTTTCCCTAAATAATTTTTAAACAATTGTTCTTAGTTGATTTTCTAAACTTTGGGTAATATCTGTGAATTAGTAAATGTTCTTTAAAAGATGGGATAATATTTTTATTTTGCTTAATTATATGTGTTTTTAAACTCATTTTGTGGGAAAAATAATTTCTTTCCTTCCCTGTTATACCAAATACAGCCTTTAGCCCAAGACACAAGTAATTCCAGGAAAACTGGAATTTAAGTTCAATATGTTGCACTAAGTACATTTGAAAGTGCATGCATTTTTATTTTAATTTAAAAAATAAATTTGCTTTATGCCTAGAAAAATCAGCAGACCAGACCTCCCTGGATACGCCTTCTGCTGCAGTCATACTCTTGAATGCCCAGCTCCAGGGAGGTCCATCCCCAGGCCTGATGGCCATCCCCATCTCTTCATCTCTGGTAACATTTTGGCTTGATTTGCAGCTCATACAGTTAAGCCTTTGTAGCCCTGGGAAATTTCTACTAAACAGAAAAATGGTTTTGTGAAGGTCAAGTTTTTTCAGTTTTGATGATGGAAAAACCAAATTCTGCCAAAGTATTTAGATAGCTTTATTCTAAGCCAATGTGAGTGACCATGGCCTAGGGTTACACAGTCTTAAGAGCTCCTGAGAGAGTGAGCCCAAGGTGGTCAGCTTACAATTTGATTTTATACATTTCATGGAGACACAAATTGCAAATTAAATTGTAAATCAATAAGTGGAAGGTATACATTGGTTCATCCTGAAAAGGCAAGACATCTCAACGTGGGGGCTTACAAGTCATAGGTGAGTTTTAGGAATTCTTTAGTTGACAGTTGGTCAAGAGAGTTAAACTATTGTGTAAAGACATGAAGTCAGTAGAAAGGAACACTTGAGTTAAGGTAAGGGGGGTCTGCCATCTGTTATGTGATGCTATCGCAGGGTCAGGTTGGAAAATAAGCCACATTATACCAGCCTAATTGAAAAAAAAGTCATGAGGTTTTATGGTTTGTAGAGTGTGAATCTCCAGGCCCCTTAGACAGGATTTTGGGCAAGAGAATAAAAGGTCAGAGTTGAGGCCTCAGTCCCCACTGTTGGCCAAAGATCATTTTATGGAATGTATGTGAAGGCCAACAACCAGCATGAAGTCCCACAATGCTAGGAAGTCTCATTCCCGGGTTGTTTATTTGGTCATCTGTCATTGGTGATGATAGTGTCAATATTAGTGAGTTCAGATCGTAGAAGAGGGACACAATCTGACATGGTTTAATAGCCAATTGTTTAAGTGGCAAGAGGGAGTTAAGGCCTAGGGTTCAATCTGAGAAGCCATCCTGGATCAGATCTATCCTGCAATTTATTACGATCTGGGTCTTTGATTGCATCTTTTTCTTTTCCTACAATAGGCATGGCATTGACAAGAGACATATAATGATAAAATAGCAATACATGTATAAAAATAGTGAAGATTGGGCATACAAGAAAGTTATAGATAGAATCAGAGGACAGTAAACAACACAACCAGCCAAAAAAGTCCCCACATGCATCATCATATTCTTTAATCAAACTTACCACATGCGTAGCTTCCTTGTCAATAGACTTTTGAAGTTTATGATCAATCTTATTTGAGGATTGTAGGACCAACACCAAATCAGAGTGCAGTAAATTTAATTTCTCTTCTGGCCAACTGGTCTCAATAAGGATAACATCCTGAGGGGGTGTAATAGGCCATCCTTGCCCTGCTATAAAGAAACTCCATGAGATTGGGTAATGTATAAGAAAAGAGGCTGTAATCCCAGCACTTTGGGAGGCCAAAGCCAGTGACTCATGAGGTCAGGAGGTCAAAACTAGCCTGGCCAACATGGTGAAACCCCAACGCTATTAAAAATACAAAAAATTAGCTGGGTGTAGTGGCAGGTGCCTGTAATCCCAAGCTACTTGGGAGGTGGAGGCAGGATCACTTGAACCCAGGAGGCGGAGGTTTCAGTGAGCCAAGATCGTACCACATACTGCACTCCAGCCCAGACAACAGAGTGAGACTCTGTCAAAAAAGAAGGAAAGAAAGAAAGAAAGAAAGAAAGAAAGAGAGAGAGAAAGAGAGAAAGAGAGAGAGAGAGAAAGAAAGAAAAAGAAAAAAAGAGAGTTAATTGGCTCATGGTTCTGCAGGCTGTATAGGAAGCATAATGCCAGCATCCACTTCTGGGGAGGTCTCAGAAAGCTCACAACTGTGGCAGAAGGCAAAGCAGGAGCAGGCATGTCACATGGTGAAAGCAGGAGCAACTTTATTTTTTTGGCGGGGGCGGGGGTGTCACATACCTGTAAATGTCCAGATCTCATGAGAACTCAGAGCAAGAGCTCACTCATCACCAAGGGGATGGCCCAGGCTATTCATGAGGAATCACCCCCATATCCAAACACCTCCCACTAGGCCCCACCTCCAGAACTAGAGATCACATTTCAACATGAGATTTGGGCAGGGACAGATATTCAAACTATATCGGGATGGTATGTGTTAGGCCATTCTTGCCTTGCTATAAAGAAATACCTTAGACTGGGTAAATATAAAGAAAATATGTTTAATGGGTTCACAAGCTTTCATGCAAGCTGAACAAGCATGGTGCTATCATCCATTCAGCTTCTGGGGAGGCCTCACGGAGCCTTTACTCTTGGCCAAAGGTAAAAAGTGGGAGCTTGCACATCACATGGCAAAGCAGAAGCAAGAGAGAGAGTTGCGGGGTAGGTGCAACATCCTTAAACAGCAAGATCTCACGAGTACTCACTATTGCAAGGATAGAACCAAGCTATGAGGTATCTGTCCCCCTGGCCCAAATGCCTCCCATTAGGTCCCACCTCCAGCGTTGGGAATTAAAATTGCATGAGATTTGGCAGGGACAAACATCCAAACTATATAATTTCACCCCAGGACAAGCCCCAGATCTCATGTTTTCTCACATTGCAAAATACCATCATGCCTTCCCAATAGTCCTCCAAAGCCTTAACTCATTCCAGCATTAACTCAAAAGTCCCAAGTCCAAGTTCTCATCTGAGGCAAGGCAAGTCTCTTCCACCTATGAGCCTGTAAAATCAAAAACAAGTTATTTACTTCAAGACACAATTGGGGTACAGGCATTGGGTAAACATTCCCATGCCCAAAGGGGTAAATTGGCCAAAAGAAAGAGGTTACAGGCCCCACATGAGTTTGAAACCTACCAGGGTAGTCGTTAAATCTTAAAGCTCAAAAATAATCTCCTTTGACTATGTGTCC
This sequence comes from Hylobates pileatus, assembly GCA_021498465.1. Lineage (NCBI taxonomy): Eukaryota > Metazoa > Chordata > Mammalia > Primates > Hylobatidae > Hylobates > Hylobates pileatus. The sequence goes on from JAKFGR010000034.1 coordinate 90,770, forward strand.
CACATCCAGAGTACACTGGTGCAGGGGGTATGCTCCCAAGGTCTTGGGCAAACTCTGTCCCTGCGTCTCTGCAGGATACAGCCCCCACAGCTGCTTTCAGGGGTTGGGGTGAAGTGCCTACAATTTTTGCAGGCACAGAGTGCAAGATGCCAGTGGATCCACTATTCTGGAATCTGGAAGGTGATGGTCCGTTCTTACAGCTCCTCTAGAAAGTACCCCATTGAAGACTCTGTGTGGGGGTCCAACCCCACATTTCCCCTTGGCACTGCCCTAGGAGAGGTTCTCTGTATTGGCTCCACCCCTGCAACAGCCTTCTGCCTAGACACCCAGGCTTTCTCATAAGTCCTCTGAAATATAGGCAGAGAATGCCAAGCCGTCACTCTTGCACTCTGCATGCCCATAGGATTAACAGCACATGGAAGTTGCTGAGGCTTATAGCTTGCACCCTCTGAAGCAGTAGTCTGAGCTGTATGGGGAGTCTTCTGAGTTGAGACTGCCGCTGAAGTGGCCAGGATGTGGGGAGCAGTGTCCTGAGGCTGTGCTGAGCAGTAAAGTCCTGGCCCTCAAAAGCATTCTTTCCTCTTAGGCCTCAAGGTCTGTGATGTGATGGACTGCCATGGAGATCTCTGGAATGCATGCAAGGCCTTTTCCCCATTGTCTTGGCTATCAGCATCTGGCTTTTGTCTTAATTATGGAACTCTCTCTAGCAAGTGTTTTCTCCACAGCCTGCTCGAATTCTTCTCCCGGAAAAAGCTTTTTCTTTCTTTGTCACATGGCCAGACTGCAAATTTTCAAAATTTTTCTGGTCTGCTTCCTGTTTAAACATAAATTCCAACTTTAAATCATTTCTTTGTTCCTGGATCTGAGTATAGAAGCAGCGAGGCCACACCTTGAATGCTTTCCTGCTTAAAAATTTCTTCCATCAGACACCCTAAATCATCATTCTTAAGTTTGAACTCCCACAAATTCCTAGGGCATGAACAGAATGCAGCCATTTAACCAGTCTCTAAGAAATTTCAAACTTTTCCTCGTCTTTCTGTCTTCTTCTGAGCCCTCCAAACTCTTCCAACCTCTGCCTGTTACTCCCTTCTGAAGTCACTTCCACATTTTCATGTATCTTTATAGCAAAATACCACTCTTCAGTACCAATTTTCTGTGTTAGGCCATTCTTTCATTGCTATAAAGAAATACCTGAGGCTCAGTAATTTATAAAGAAAAAATGTTTAATTGGTTCACCATTCTACAGGCTGTACAAATGTGCTGCTGGTATCTGCTCGGCTTTTGGGCAGAAGCTTGCACATTACAAGGCAAAAGTGGGAGCAAAAGAGAGTGGTAGGGAGGTGCCACACCCTAAAACAACCAGATCTCACAAGTACTCACTCACTATTGCGAGGACAGAACCGATTCATGAGAGATCTGTCCCCATGACCAAAGCACCTCCCACCAGACCCCACCTCCAACACTGAGGATTATATTTCAACATGAGATTTGGACAGGAACAAATATCCAAATTATATCAGGATATAAATCACATTCAAGAAGCATATGATCTTCAATGTCTAAATTGTCATAGGACTTGTTTACAGTTGACAAATCTATTTTTCCCACCTCTCTTTTATTGCACCATCTATTGGTATTTGGGAGAGAACAAGAGGTTTCATATATGAGGAGCCATATAATTCTAGTGTCATTTTGTCATCCCTCACAACAAAAACATCCCTTTCTCAAATGCCAGATATCATGTCCCATCAGGGTGGATATTAGAAGACAAATTGGGGAGAAATTGGGGTTCCAAGTGGTTTGAAGTCATAACCATTCTCCTTTTCTATTCTCACAAACTCAGAGGGAAATAGGACACCATGTGTTTTTCTCAGCCAAAACAGCCCACCAGCTTCCCATAGGAGTATCCTTGTGTTATTTACAATGGCCCCAACACCTGCCTCATCCAACTTTGAGGCCTGTTCTTTAAGAATAGTGGTCTGAGGTCACATTTACCATCTAAAACTCATATAAATTTTGGGGACCATATACCTTCCACAGGTGTTTGTATGGTGCCTCGGCAATGAGGACTGCAAGCCATCACTTCATAGCCACCTCAGATTCCATTTGTAATAACATGGATGTGAAACCTTGTTGGGTGAGAGCACACACCCATTCCCAACTTTGGGTTTGGAGGTATGTTGTCATGATTTGTCTGGTTTCTTCTATCCATTTGATGATTGCGGCATCATCTTTCAGGGCAGCTTCCTGTCTCTTTCCCTCTTCTTGGAAAAGCATTCCCCCCATGTGGCCTACTTTTGAAAGGGAATTTTTCTCAAAGTAATGTCTCCCTTCATCAGCCACAAATTCAGCACTTAGCCCAGCTCCAATTCATTCAATGATGTCATGTTTTAGCCTTTTGGATGGCCAAGTTTGAGGTACCCACCAGGAATGCCATTGCTATTGTAATCTGATGGCATCAGTGTAATTTGAATAAATGAAGTCAACCCAGAATCATAGGGTATCCCAAATGATTGTCAGGAGAGTGGAGATTACATCTAAGTATGCCTTTGTCTGGGTAATTACCAGAGGTGCCTACCAGAGGTGCCCTGGCATTAGGGTAGAATTTGTACTGTCAGAGACTTCTAACCACAAACTGACTCCCATAATAGTACTTTAAGGGCAGTGTCACTGTGTCTGGTGATAGATAGGGCATCCAGCCACAGGCACAGGGCTGGTGGTCATTTGATCAGGCTATGCTGCAGCAGTTTACACAGAAGGCAGCTAGGTTTCTTCTGTCATACCCAGGCAATTGCCTAAGCTTGTCATCACCAATATCTGTTGTTATATGACGTTCTATCTTTGTTAAGTAAATATTCCTGCAGGGCATTATATTTGGTAAGAACCTTATAATAGAGACACCCTGAAAAGGGAGGGCCCTCAGGGAATGTTTAGGGTTGAACTGTTCCATTTAGTAGCCTTTCTTTCATCCTGATACATGCCATACAAAAAAAAAACAAAAAAAAAACGTGAGCTCTATCTGCAGGAAAATTGGTGAGGTTTGCAGGGAACTGGGAGAAGTCTTTAGGTTTGAAGAGAAAAGGAGTATGAGATAGGCAGATAAAAGAGATTATGGGAATGAGAGTGATCAGGTAAAACATTATTTTCTGCTTTTTAACAAGGGAATTAATAGCCACACCCATTTAGAAAGCTATACCAAGGGAGATTCCATAGATCTCAAATAACCTCTCAGGGATCTTGGTTAAAACATTCGGGGTTTTCACAAACTATTCTATAGCAAGGAAAGCAAGCATGAGAGTTATGGCAGGGTTCATGAGGACAGGCATGAATTCTCTGGAAGAATGTCTGCTTTGGTTGTTGCTCTGAAGACCAGCTGAACCTCAGCTGTTTTCTAAAATCACAAGTGGGTGTCAGAGACCGGTTCAGAAGTCCAGGTGTAGTCAGAAATGTGGTTGGGTGCCCATGATAGGTGTGAGATGTAAATCCAAGGAGCAATTCCCATTAGTTTTGCAGCACAAGAGTTAGTTGCAAACACCTGGTAAGGTCCTTTCCAGCGAGGCTATAGGAAGTCTTTCAGTTGATGTCTTTCCAGTACACAAAGTCAACTGGGTGTGATCTGAGATCCTTGGAGTTCTTGGCTCCCAGGAGCTCATTGTGGAAAGGTTCCGTTACCAACTTTGTGTTTTTTTAAGTTTTAAGAAATCCTTGGCTATAATGCAGTATTTTTTCCCTTGGGTAAAGCTGGCTCATGTAAGCCCTTGTCCAGCCTCATAGGTCTTCCTGTTATTATTTCCTGAGGTGATAAACAATATTTTGGAAACGGAGTAGATCTCAGATTAAGCAAGACCAGTGGGAGGACTTTTGGCCAAGGGAGCTTAAAAGCCTCTGTTAACTTAGCTAATTGAGTTTTTATTGTGCCACAGAATTGGAGATGATAGGCACAAAGGAAATCTTGTATTATTGGCTAGATTTTGCAAATGGATTGAACAACTTGTCCGGTAGAATGAGTCCCACGATCACTGTGTAGTTCAGAAGGGATTTTCCAAACCAGAATTATTCTCTCTAGTGGTATTTTGCCTACTGCTAAGGCAATAGCCCTCCAACTAGGAAATGTTTCTACCCAGTGAGGAAACATACAAACCAAGACCAACACACATTGATAACTTGGAGACGGTGGCATCTGGGTGAAACCCAATTGCTGTACTTCAAAGGGTCTTGTTGGCAAAAGACAGTGGCCTTGGGAGCCATGTAAGGGCTTTCCAGGGTTATGCTTTGGGCATATAGTACCCATATACAGAACATACCTTTTGCACTACAATGGGGTATGGTTTCCAGAAGTATTTCCCCATCATATCATTTTCTCAGGGTCCAGTGAATCTTTTCATGAAAAAATTGAAGGAGAGGGAATTGTGCACCTTTGGGAACCATGTGGTTTTTGTTAGGGCCTAACCACAATTCTCTACTTGGGTTAAACATGTCTCCCTTTTGCTGCCAGATTTTTTTCTCCTGAGGAATTTTTGCCCACTGGTATTGTAAAAGAATGTTAGTGAGGGTACTAGCAGGATGGAGGGTGCATGCTTATGTAAGACAGGCCATCATCCCTAGGACAGCATTCTTTGCTGCAGCATCAGCTAGATTATTTCTTTTTGTTTCTTCAGTATTATTTGTTTTGGTGTCCAGGGATTTTTACCACTGTGAGCTGCTTTGGCGTTTGAACGTTTCTAATAGTTCCAAGACTCAGTACATGTTTCATGTAGGTTACCCAGGTGAAATGAGAAAGCCTTCTGTTTCTGTAGCACGTGGAAATCATGGGCTACTCCAAAAGCGTATGGGCTATCAGTGTATATATTTGCCGCCCTTCCTTCAACCAATTGGCAAGCTCCAGTTAATACTATTAATTCAGCCATCTGGACTGATTTTACTCCTTGGAGTTAGTGCTTTTGATTATGTCTACTGTGAAAGTGATGGCATATCCTGCTCACTTATGTCCCTGATTGTCTTAATTTAAAAATCTGCGAACCAAATTAATTCAGTATTCTCCACAGAAGTTTCGTGTAAATCTTCCCTAGGGGAGAGTAAGATATCTGTTTTAGAGAGCAGCTGTGCTCTTCTTGTTGTTCACCTGAAAAAATGGAGCAGGTTAAGAGTGTTACAACACTTCAAAGTGATGTTAGGGACAGAAAGCAGGAATGGCTCATAAGAGGCGAGGTGGCTGACCAAACAGGGTTCAATGTGGTGAGAGCTTAGGAGAGATTCCACAGTTGTAGGGGGTGCAGATGATTAGTGGGGACCGTAGAACAAATTCTTCAACATCCTTAGATAAGAAGCCTGCATGACCCTCATGCAAGGGGGCATCCTCTTGATACCAGACCTAATTGTTGGCTGAAATAAGCAATTGGCCTGTGATTGTTACCATGTTTTTGAGTCAACACTCCTAGAGCATTTCCATTAATTGTGTGTACAGAAATAGAAAATGGAAGGCTGTAGCTGGGATACTTAAGGCCAGCACTCAGGTGGGAGCCTTCCTTAGATACTCTATGTGTTGTGTTCCCCTTTCTTCCCCGTAGATTTGGCCTAGTGGGTCTGTTTTCATTTTTTATGAAATGGCTGAGCCATGAATGAGTAATCCCAAATCCAACTTCCACAATGGGTTTTTAACCCTAAGAACCCTCTTAATTGTCTTTTTGTTTTGGACACAGGAAATGTCATAACAACAGAGGCTCCATCAGGGCTTATTAGTAGCCCGCTCCTGGAAATCACATGTCCCAAATATTTAACTTGAGAGAGAGAAAATTGCAATTTATCTCTGGACAATCTTTGTCCCTTAAAGCAAGCTGTTGTGACAAGTGGACAGTGTCTTCTCTGTGTGTTGTCAAGGAGGGTGAAAGTAACAAGTCATCCACATATTGACTAGGATAGTTCCACTAGAAAATTTGGTATCATATAAATGTCCTTAATATTTGAGAAAAGTAAGTAGGACACTTGGAATATCTTGAAGCAAGATTGTCCATGTGTATTGGTGATTTTCTCAAGCAAAGGCAAAAAGATATTGACTTCTGCTCTACAGGTAAGCTGGAGAAAGCATCACATATGCCAGTGGCAGAGAAGTGGCTGGCAGTGATAGGAACATTGGACAGCAAGGTGTGGGGGTTAGAAACAGCAGGATTTCTAGGAATTATTAGCGTATTTATATAGCTCTTAGGTCCTGAACGAATCTCCAGCTTTTTCCATTTGGCTTTTTAACCGGGAGGATTGGTGTACTGCCAGGACTGGTTCAAGTTCTTTGTCTAAATAGTCCTAAGTGAATGGCTTGATTCCCAGTAAGGCTTCAGGTCTAAGGGGATATTGCTTAATGTTTGGCAGAGGTTTAAGTTTATCTGTGGTTATCTCTGTGGGTACTGCTGGCTTAATTCTCCTGATATCCATAGAAGAAATTGCCCATAAAGAATGTGGTACATTGGATAAGACTCTAATTCCCCCTGTTCGAATTCTTTATTGACTTTGGCAAGCATAATACCACACATGAGCTTTTGTAAGTCTTCTGTGTTTCCCAAGTTGAGAATCATATTTTGCTTCTGCGAAAATGACATGTGGGCATTTTGGGTATCTGGGAAATCCTGTGCCAGCAGATATATGGGCGCACTCTCTACTACAAAAAAAGATGCCCTATTAGTTCTAATTGAAATAGAAGAAGATTAGATGGAAAAGCTATAACTCGGGAGTTCAAAATCTCTACCATTTGAACTTTTATATGACCCCAGGGGAGTGTGTTTTTAAACAAGGTAGGGTTGAGGACCGACAGTGTAGCTGCCGTTGTCTATAAGGGCTCTAGTCTCCCTATTTGTGGATATTTCTACTTCTCCTTGTTTGTTAAAAGTAGAGGGAAAACCCTCTCTATTCCCTCAGAGCATCTTCATTCTAATTTTTCAGTTATTTTGGTGCCTTCCTCTGGAGTCTTCTCCTCCCGTTGTGCAAGCACCTGTTTGTGTTTCATGCAATCCTTTCTAAGATGTCCTGTCTTCTTGCAATAGTGGCAAATTGCTTTTTTTTTTTTTGTCTTTTTGGGATCTCTGTGAGGAACAGAAAATGGAACCCTTATAACTTTCCTACTTTGTTACTAAGTTGTTTTTCTTGTGAACTCACGACCTTAAAGGATGTTTCCTTTTCCTTCTCGGTGATCATTTGTGACAACTGGTCAGCTGTGGGGACTTGATGACTAGTGGGCAAAGAAGCCCCAGCCACATTATTTCACTTTATTGAAGTCACTAACTCATCAGCTAAGCCTTGTACAAATCTAGAATTTAGTAACCCATCACTTCCACCATGCTCAAAGTTTTCGGAAGGGTCCCTGAATGTTTGAATGTTTTTTCAAACGTGATGTAAAAATCAAGTACAGTTTGAGCTGGGCATACGTTACATTATTGTACCTTTGCCCAGTCTAGCAACAAATATTTATTGCTTTTTTTAAAGACAGGATCTTGCTTTGTCACCTCAGCTGGGATGCAGCGGTGCCATCCCGCCTCACTGCAGTTTCAACCACCCAGGCTCAAGCTATCCTTCCACCTCAGCCCCCCAAGTAGTTGGGACCACAGGTACGTGTCACCATGCTTGGCTAATTTTTAAAATCTTTTGTAGAGATGAGGTCCCACTAGGTTGCCCAGGCTCACCTGGAACTCCTGAGCTCAAGCAATCCTCCTGCCTCAGCCTCCCAGAGCACTGAGATTACAGGCATGTCAAGCAGCTTTTCTAATATAAAAGTTATTATTAAAAAAATAAAATAAAAATCATTCCAGTGGACATTTTTGAGCCCCTCCTATCACATTTCTTAGGAAGAAAATATCCAGGGCTGTGGAATATTCCTTTTAACCCACAGCCTCAAACATACCCACCCTGGACCACTGGATCCAATTTTCTCTCATTGGGTACACGGTGGTTCTGCCCTAATGGCTGAACCTTCTCAGTAGGTGAGGCAGTACGAGCTTTGCCGCTTACTTACTGTGTGATTTTTGGCAAGATTCTTCCCTTAGTTGGGCACCAGTTTTTTCTTCTTTATAAATTCAAGAGTTAGAATCAATGATCTGCAAGGTCTTTTCTGGATGTAGTAAAAAGGAGACATTTAGAACCAGAAAACCCCAGGGGTAGATTTCAGCATGTGCGCATTACTTCCCAGGAAAATATTCTTTATTATTCTCCTGTGTAGATGCCTCCAGCCACATAATAAGCACCCTTCAGCCTAGCTTGGCTCCACATCTCACTCCAGTCGTGGTGTCGGACTGGGCACAGAGCAGGTGCTCAGTGAATTAGCTTGTCTCCATCCCCTAAAAAACAGTTCCACATATTCTAGGTTTGCTCATCAGTGGACCCTCCTGATGGGTGGGAATCTGGAGAACAAGGCTGGTTTTAACTACTGGAGGACTGGAGCATACACAGTGATCTCTTTTCTGATGTAGTTGGTACAGTGCTTACTTGTACTAATTCACAATTCACCAAGCAGAGCAGGTCTGGGCACCTCGAAGGCAGACATGCCAGTGGCTGAGGGGAACATGACAATCAAGTCTTCTCCATCTGGGATCTTGGTCCAGAAGGCCAATCTCCTGGCAGCCCATGCAGCACGTTTGAGAAATCTCACTTGTGGCGGGTTCCCAAGCTGTTGCCACACAGCCTCTGGAAAGAGATCTGATAATACCCAGGACTTCAGAAGAGCTGTGCGACCTTGGCCAAGTCCCTTCCTTCTTCAGGAACTTTGCAGTGGGCCTAAGTGCCTCCTCTCAGGACTGTTATGGGGACAGTCATGCAATCTGGACAACATTCACCTTTAAATGTTTATTGATCTTTTGTGACATGCACGTGGGTTCCCAGTAGCAAGAAACTCAAGGGTCGCAGGCCGGTTTCTGCTAATTTCTTTAATTCCAAGACAGTCTCAAATATTTTATTAACTTCCTGGAGGGAGGCTTATCATTCTCTCTTTTGGATGATTCTAAGTACCAGCTAAAATACAGCTGTCATTCATTTTCCTTGATTTGGGAGCCTAATTTCTTTAATTTAGTATGCAAGAAAACCAATTTGGAAATATCAACCGTTTTGGAAACCTTAGACCTAGGTCATACTTAGTAAGATCTTCCCATTTATATAAATACTTGCAAGTAGTAGTACCATAATTACCAAACATAAAGCCAACTGAGATGCCCAAAGGGGGCCGCTCTCCTTGCTTTTCCTCCTTTTTAGACGATTTATTTCCCATTTTTCTTAAAAAGGAAGAACAAAACTGTGCCCTAGGGTTTAGTGTGTCAGTACAGAGTGTGCCGATTGTGGTCAGGAGTCCATAGCATTTCACCATTGATTTGTTCCCGCCCTCTTATGTGTCTCTCTTCAGGGGTCTATTATCCAAGAGGGCATAAAACACTGAGTAAACAGCTCTTATATATGTTTCCTGGATGAGTCTTTTAATTAATTTTGTTAAGGGATTTCCTCTAGGGCCACTGCACATCATGGGGAGTCACTCCCAGACACTCCCAATTGGCCCCTTGTCACCCAGGGGCACATTTCAGCTATTTGTAAAACCTGATCACTATAAGGAATGTCTAGTGACTTGTGGGGGCCAAGGCCCTTGTTATGGGGATGAAGGCTCTTAGGTGGTAGCCCTCCAAGAGAATAGATGGTGAATGTCTCTTTTCGGACTTTAAAGGTGTCAGACTCTCAGTTAATCTCTCCTAGATCCCGGAAAGGCCTAGAAAAGGAAGGCCTGACTGCATTAACGGAGATTCTGTACATGTGCAAAATTTCCTCCACAAAAGAAATCCTTGCAGGGCCATTTTAATGTGTTGGCCCTGTGACAGCCATTTCAAAATATGTCAAAAAATATATTTTGGGGTGAAATATTTTCATTTTCCTTCAGAGTCTGCTGTCATAAGATGCTATACCAGAGTCAGGTTGGAAAGTAAGCCACATTATACAGGGTTAACTTAAAAAAAAAAACTGTCTAACAAGATTTTATGGTTTATAGAACATGATTCCCTGGACACATTAGATAGAAATCTGGGCAAGAGAAGAAAAAAAGTCAGAGTTTAATCCTCACTCCTAAGTTATGTAAACCAAAAATAAAATTCTGAAGATGCCCTAATAATCTGAATGGACTCCTCCTCTGGACCAGGGGATTCCAAAGTTAACCTGAAAATTGGTTTGGGCCATGACGGGAGGGGAAGTTTGGATATGCCTCTTTCTGCCTTCCTCCCATTCAGAATTCAGGAAAAGCCAACCAGGATTAACATCAACACAGATTTTCAGTCTGATAAGAAACCCTTTACAATCTATTCTCTCTGAAGCCTGCTATCTGGAGACTTGATCTGCATAATAACACTTTAGTCTCCACAACCTCTTTTCTTGCCCCAGACATTCCTTTCTGTTGATAATAACACTTTCAACCAATTGCCAATCAGGGTAGGTTTAAATCTACCTATGACCTGGGAGCCCCCACTTTGCACCCTGAGATCAAACCAGTGCAAATCTTATATGTATTGATTTGTCAATGAAAACAGTCAAACTCAGCCAGGCACAGTGGCTCATGCCTGTAATCCCAGCACTTTGGGAGGCTGAGGTGGGTAGATCACCTGAGGTCAGGAGTTCGACACCAGCCTGGCCAACATGGTGAAACCCCATCTCTACTAAAATACAAAAATTAGCCCGGCATAGTGGTGGGCACCTGTAATCTTAGCTACTGCAGAGACTGAGGCAGGAGAATGGCTTGAACCCAGGAGGTAGAGGTTACAGTGATCTGAGATTGTACCATTGCACTCCAGCCTGGGCAACACAGCAAGACTCCGTCTCAAAAAAAAAAAAAAACTGTCAAAATCTGTACAATATTTGAAGAGATTTGTTCTGAGTCAAATATGAGTGACCCTGGTCCATGACACAGTCCTCAGAAGACCCTGAGAACATGTGCCCAAGGTGGTCGGGGTGCATCTTAGTTTTGTACATTTTAGGGAGATATGAGACTTCAGTCAAATACATTTTTAAAAAATACATTGGTTTTGTCCAGAAAGCCAGAACCACTCAAAGCAGAGGTTTCCAGGTTACAGGTAGATTTAAAATTTTTCTGATTGACAATTAGTTGAAAGAGTTATCAATAGAAAGGAATGTCTGCGTTGTGACAAGAGGTTGTGGATACCAAGTTTCTGTCATGCAGATGAAGCCTTCACGTAGCAGGCTTCCAAGATAACAGATTATAAATAGTTCTTATCAGACTTAAGTTCTGTGGAGATGTAAAATGAGGCATATCTGACCTCCACTTCCAAAAACATCTGAGACAGGTCTCAGTTAATTGAGAAAGTTTAAGGACATGCCCATGACACTGCCTCAGGAGGTCCTGACAACATGTGCCCAAGGTGGTCAGGATACAGCTTGATTTTATATATTTTAGGGAGAAAATACATCAGCCTGTAAACAAAAAGTTACATTCTAAGGTCCCTCAACCATCTGAATGGGCTTTCTTCTAGGCCAGGACACTCTAAAATTGAAGAACCCAAACATTCCTTTCTATTGATAATACTTTTAGCCAGTTGAGCCCATTCAGACCACAGCAAGGTGCCAGGCCAGGCAAGGGCTGACTTGAGATATCTGCCAGATGAGCCGCTGGCAAGAGGTGCAGCTCCCTGGTGAGGGAGAAACCCCAGGGGCTGGGAGAGGCCCAGAAGGCTCTGAAGGAGTTTTGGTTGGGCTGGCCATCTGCGCAATTAGTGTGACGAGCTCTGACATGGCCTTGCATGGACGGATTGGCAGGACACCCCAGCTGAGGAGGATGGCAGGAGTGATGGCACAGGGGAAGGGTGGCATACCCAGGTGACAGCTCCCCACTACCTCCACTCCATGCTGCAGCTCAGGGGCTGGGCCTTCTGCTGCAAATCAGCTCCCCTGTACCAGCCCTGGCCTCATTCCCTTGGTTCCAGGACACTCAGCTGACAAAAGGGACTTGCCTGTACCCCTGCACCTGGTCCTACACCTGGCTCCTGGGTTGTCAGCAGGTGTTTGTTGGGCCAATGAGTGCACAGATGGAAACACAGACAGAAGGACAGATGGAGAGATGGTGGGTGGCCAGACAAAGGAGTAACCTGGTGAGGAATGTGCATTAGGGAATCACAGAAGAGCAGAAATGTTTGAAAATTCCAAGTGGGAAAAGTGAGGAGGTGAAGCAGGGCTGAAGGGCCTCCCTCAGAGCCTTCTCCCACTCTGTGGTGTCCACATCCCCTTGGTTCTCCTTGTGGGAAGCACTCACCTTTTGCCTGGCCTCCTGTGGCTACAGCCCAGCAGGTCCCAGGTGGCACCAGCCAAGATGAAGGTGGCATTAAGGGCTGAAGCCTCCCTCCCCATTAAGGGATGATGAGTAGTGGGTGGGGCCTCAGGAGGAAGAGGGCCACCAACCCTACCTGGCCCCTAACCTGCTGCCTGGGGTAGGCAGGTACCAGAGGCATGGGGCGAGGCATGTTGCAGGTCAAGGACCAGGGCCATCTCCCTGCCTGAGTCCATGGACTGGCTCAGGGGTCTGTCAGATGATTCTAGAGCTGAGGTGGAGGTAAGGGCAGGGGGTTTGTTCCTGGGTTCAAGACCACAGAAGGAAGGGGTAGGGAAGGGGTAGAGAAGGAGGCCAATAAGTGAGGAGGCAAATTACAGTGGCTGGCAGAAGAAGAGAGAAGCCAGGACAGGTGGCTCTGGCCCTGTCCCTGCAGGCAGACCCAGGAAGGAGCTCAGAGACAGGAATCTTGCCAAGCCAGCCTACCCAGCACATCTCTCCCCCATGGAGGTGAGAGAAAACCCTCCGGCTTGGCCCTCACATCTGTGAAAGCCACAGTAATGGGGCTGACATCCTCTGCCCTATGCAAGAGAGGTTTCCCAAGCACTTGCAGCAAGTGAGACTGCACAGGATGGTGAATCCAGAAAGAACACGTTGTTCTCATGCTCTTTGGAAGCACACATTTACATTCTGACAGTTTTGTGGGGGAGATGAGACCATTGAAAGCCAGGGAACCCTGCTCATTAGGGCAACCCTTGGTGGTCTCTGCTTGGAAGCGGGGCTGCAGAGGACTGTAAGATCAACCACCGGGGCTGTTTGTGATGGCTCAGGCACTGAATTCTCCATGAAGGACCCCATGAATGCACTTCGAAAGGTCAGCTCCATGGGTCTCAGCTGGCTGGGCCCATTTGGGAGTTCTATCTTTGGGGAAGGATGCTTTCCCAGGCTCTGTTGCACGCTGGCCCTAGGCTCAGGCCAGGATCAAAATCAAAGTCACCTTCATGCCCAAGGAGGGCATGGCACTGCCTCTTCAAGGGCCACGGGGTGGGGGCCTTAATTCCATCCTGCAGGATCCCAGGTCAGGAACAAAACCCGGGGCTGCTGCTTCTGGGTCCAAGCCCCAGGTATGGGTCAAGAGGGTCCCAACTTCAAGGATGAGGTTATTCGTGGTAGAAGAAACTGTAAGTCTCTTAGGACAGTCCCTCCATGTAAGCAGGAAGCTGCCCCTTTGCTTCCCAAGACAAAAAGGTATGAGGCTGGTTGTCCAGCACCGACTCACCCTGGGGCTGGAAAGGCTGTGAGGGCACGTCAGCACATTCCCAGTTTGAGGGAGCCAGGTGTACTCCTGGGCCTGAGCATTGGAAGAAAATGCTAGGGTGGGCCTGTGATTAGACCTGAGAGGTTGTTTGTCTCCCATCAGTGGAGCTGGCAATCTGATGACGCCTCTCTTTGGATTCTGGCCTTCAGCCCCTTCAGGCCATGGTGATAGGGGTCTACCAGGAGAATGAGTGCGGCTGTCATCCAAGCCTCTGTGTAGCACTGCTCCTCCCGGCAGCATTGTCCGTGACACAGAAACACCTGTACTGTGGGGGCCCGGCACAGGCTGTTCTCGGCCAAAGTGAGTACCAGCTTAAGGGCCTGGGCAAAGGCCTCTTTGCCCTCACCTTGTCCCTCAGGCTCAGCAGCAGGCAACCCCAATTGCAGAAGTCTCTATCCATCTTGGGAGGTTGTCATCCCCTGAATCTTCCTAGAGCACATGGTCCAGACTCCCAAGGCCTCCAAATTCATGCAGCTTGATCAGGCAGCCAGCAGATGCAGGTGACAGGCACTGTTGCCACCAGTCAGGAGGGCCAATAGTCAGTAGCCCAGTGGGCTGCTCAGGATGCCCTGCATCCAGGAGGGTCCTGGCTTCCTGGGCTGTGCCCTGCACAGAGGACACAGAAGGAGGGAGGGAACATAAGGTTAGCCCAGAAAGCCCATCATTCCCTCACTTCCAGAGCTCCTCTCTACAGCCAGCCTCTGCTGGCTCCCTGGGGAGGGTGGACTCCTGGGGTGCAAAGGGGCTGCCCACTTCTTCCAGAGGGCTTGGCCATGGGTGAGGGCCCCTGGTAGAAGACCCCTCCCTGCAATTTCCACTCCCCTGGAAGTTGTAAAGCCCAGCTCAGACCCTTGGAGGGCAAGTGGCCAACTCATGGCCTGGCATCTTTGTCCACTGCTACTCTGCCTGGCCCTCAGATCAGAAACCTGGATTTACCTCCTCATTCTCCTCCCCTGGCTGCCCTACTGCTCCACCCACTTGATCCAGCTTCCCTTGCCTGGGTGACTGCCATGGCCTCCTTCCTCTGCTCCTCCCTAAAGGACTCTCTCCAACAGGCCCTATGATACAGCCATGCAGCCAGCTCACCCCACCCACATTCTACAGGTTGCCCCAGGCTTTAGGACAGTGGCAAACATGGTGTCTGCCCATCCTAGTCTGTGAGCGCCCCTTCTTACCCCAAGGTCAGTTGCTAACCAATGAGCTGCTGGGGGCCTCCTTCTCCCACTCCCACTGCACTGTGTCCGGAGTGGCCAGCACCAGCCCCAGGTGTCAGCGGTCAGTGCATTTGCCTCGGGGGGATTGGCAGAGTGGGTGCTTCCTGAAGGGCTGTGCTGGACTCGGCCCATAGCGTCCGTGTGTCCCATGGGACAGGGCCAAAGGAAGCAGTCAGCAAGTTCCATCCACCCCAGCTTTTCTCTCCCTGGGGAATGCTGGACTGAGGGTCCAGGTGGCCCAGCTCCAAAGGCTGTTGCTGGCCAGGCCTGCCCACCTCCCCTCTGCCCTGCAGGCACTTGCCTTTTCAGAGTCACATTTGAATCCTACTCTTTGCATCAGGGCCCAGGCAGCTGTCCAAACACCTTATCTCTTCATATCTGACCGTTTCTTCAGAGTCGAATATGAGCAGAAATCACCCAGACACCCCACAGGTAAGTCCACTTGCCTCACATGGCTCTTCCTCTTCTCAGGGACCTACAAGGGCTCCCAGTGCCTGACGAATAAGGTCCACTGGAGACTCTGCCTTTCTTGCTGCCCCTCTCACCCTCTTCTCCAGGCAGCCAGGCAATCCTGAACACTCCTTCCCTCAAGGAAAGCACAGTGCACCCCAGGATTCCACAGGGGTGCTGCTGTAGGGAGCAAATCACACACCACTGAGGCCCACTTTCCCTGCAGAGAGGGGGGGCAGTCCCAGGGCCCCATCCAAGTCCAGGGTCCTGGCACTTTGCTACTGGGCTCCTGTGGGGAACAGTAATGGTCTCTTCCCACCAGCCTGTGAGCAGTAAAGACGCAGGGCTGGGGCTTGAACCCCAGTCTCCCACCTTGCTGTGTGACCCTGCGTGAGCTTAATCTCAAAGAACTCAAAGCACAGGCTTTGATTTCTGAACTAACACCGGGGTTCAGCACCAGGCTGCAGGGCTCTGAGCCCCATCACCTCGGTCACCACAAGGGAATCTTTTCTCTCCCAATCACCTAGAGGGAGGCTGGGTCTCCTGGAGCAGAGCAGCATGGGTGGAAGCAGCCCTGGGCCCCCTGAAGTCCTAGGTGGGCAAACACAGACTGCAGGGGGAGCTCCCCTTTCAGATTAGTGGTGAAATGGTTTCACATCACCGGGAGGGTGTAGAAATCTGTAGTTAAGCCCTGTAAAATGTCGATTTTGGCACACGGGGACCTAAGACAATCCTGCCTGGAACAGGGCCTGGCATCCCATCAGTGCTCAATAAACAACTGCCAGTGACATGCACGAATTAAGGGAGGCCAAGTGTATAAGTTCTTTTATGAAACCAGAATCACTCCTTTGTTCCTCCTCTATGCAAGCAAAGAGCCACATGGGTACAGCAGAGGGGAGCCTTTTACACACCAGGCCTCATGCCGGAAACCGGGTCATAGGTCAGGGAATTTGGAGTGGAAGGGACCTGAGAAGCTGTCGTGGTCTAAGTATCTTTCTCCCATTTTACATAAAGGAATACACAGGGTCAGAAGAAGGAGGACCTGTGTCCAGCCCCTGTGTTCCCCATTCCTGGGCAGACGTGTACCCAGTGCAGTGAGAATGTCTGCAAGGGGGACTTGTCAGCTCCACTGCTCGGCACTGATTTTGATCAGCATTTCCCCAGTGGCAAGGAGGCACTTAGTGACCTTGTCCCTGAGGGGGACCCCGATGTCCAGCAGCTGGCTTAGGAGGGTCAAGCAGCAGGAGTGGAGGCCCTGTGTGATGAGGGCTTAGACAGTGGTCCCCGAGAGCTGACTTCTGAAGCCCAAAGCCTAAGCCCTCATCCCACAGGGCCTCCACTCCTGCTGCTGGGCCCTCCTGAGCCAGCTGCTGGACATCGGGATCCCCCTCAGGGACAAGGTCACTCAGGGATTTTCTACATGTAAGATCACATCATCTGTACAGAGGGGTAGTTTGACTTCTTCCTTACACATTTGGATGCTTTGTATTTCTGTTTCTCACCTGATCGTTGTGCCTACAGCTGCCAGTGCAATGCTGAGTAGATATGCACAAGGGAGTTTCCTTGCCTTGCTGTTGATAATAGAGGAAAAGCTTTTTACTCTTCACTATTGAGTATAATGTTTGCTGTCAGTTTTTCATATATGGCTTTTATTATATTGAGGGAGATTCCTTATACTACTTGTTTGTTGAGTGTTTTTACAAAAAGTTGAATTTTATCAAATGCTTTTCCTGCATCCGTTGAAATGATCATGTGGCTCATTCATTCTGTTATTGGGTATGTGACATTAACTGACATTTGAGTGTTGAACCATTCTTGTATTGTAGCAGTAATTCCCACTTGGTCATATTGTATAATCATTTTATTATTCAACGGAATATTTGCTGTGGGTTTTTCATATGTGACTTTTATTATATTGAGGGAGATTCCTTATACTACTTGTTTATTGAGTGGTTTTATAGAAAGTTGAATTTTGTCAAATGCTTTTTCTGCATCAGTAGAAATGAACATGTGGCTCATTCATTCTGTTATGTGGCATATGATATTAACTGACATTTGTGGGTTGGATCATTCTTGCAATGTGGAAATAAATCCCGCTTGGTCATGTTGTATAATCATTTCAATATTCAACTGAATTCATTTTACTAATATTTTGTTGAGGATTTTTGCATCATTGTTCATAAGGGACAATGGTCTGTAGTTTTCTCTTCTTGTAGTGTCTTTGTCTGGCTTTGGTGTAAGGGTAATTAATGCAGGTCACATATAACAAAGGAAAAATTTGAGAGGGATTAGTGTTAGTTTTTTAAATTTTTAGTAGAATGCACCAGTAAAGCCCTCAGATGCTGACTCAATTCTTTTAATAGTCACAGGGCTGATCAGTTTGTCTATATATTTAGTATCAGTAAGTCTTCTGTTTCTAGGGATTTATCTGTTTCATTGAGGTTATTTGATTTGTTGGCATGCAAATGTTCACAGTATTTTCTTACAATTCTTATTTCTGTAGAATTGGTACTAATGCCTCCATTTTCATTCTGATTTTAATAATTTGAGTCTTCTCTTTCTTAGTCCATCTAACCAGGTGTTTGTAAAATTTGGTCTCTTCAAGGAACTGACTTTTGGCTTCACTGATTTTCTGTATTGTTTATCTATTCTCTATTTTGTTTATCTCTGCTCTGCTCTTTATTATTTATTTCTTTATCCTAGCCTTAGGCTTAGTGTGCTCTTTCTCTAGTTTCTTCAGTTGTAAAGTTAGGCAGTTGATTTGAGATTTTTATTCTTCTTAATGGAAGCATATATAGCTATATATTCCCCCTGAGCACTGCTTATGTTGTGCCTCACAAGTTTTGGTGTGTTGTGTTTTCATCTTCATTCATCTAAGTGTTTTCTGATTTTCCTTGCGATTTCTTCTTTGATCCATAGGCTATTTAGAATCCGCATCATTTTACAGAGGGAAAAACTGAGGCACAAGGAGAAGTGATTCAACTGAGGTTACCCAACTCTTCTAGGATCCACTGCCAGTGCTCAGGGCAGAAGGTCTGGGGTGAGGACACAGGTCCAATGTGAGTCCCTGGGGTCAGACCATGTTGAATACAGCACAGTTGGAGGCAAGGAATGTCCATAAGGAAACAAACAAAACAGAAAGTGTCTTCTAGCACACAGGTCCCCACATCTGAAAGGGATTTCTATTCTTTCCAGCACCCTCCTCTCAGCTTTTATTTTAAATTGAAGCAGTTGCTGCAGAAGAAGGTCCTAAATGTATAGATATCTAACATAAAAATCAGGTAAATTAAGCTAAAATCAGAGTTCCAGGGGCTTCATCCCTGCACCCATGGCAGACATGTCTAACCAAGGCCAACATTTATTCCTTCTGTTTGTGTCCTCCAAGCCTTTTGCAACACAGGGAGCCAGGCAGCCCACATAATGCAGCCAAAGGGACACCTTCTAGGCACCCCCAGAGAGCTATTGCATCCACTGAGTGTTATTTAAGCTGGGGAGAGCCCCTGGTACCAAGAAGCCTTGCACATCTATCCATGCAGACTGAGGCTGGGAGGATGAAGGGACAGGGCTCCTCAAAACTGGGTTTCTGAGAAGGCTTCGTGACCTATAGTGCAAGTGGGGATGAGGACACAGGTTTTAATGGGCATCTCACTGCTCTGGATGGCCTGGCCCTGTTCCCTCTCTCCTTAAGGTGGAGGAGGGCAGTGCCCTGGGTGTCTCCCATCCCCGCTTGTCCAGGCCCAGGTTGGGGGATGGGCGGCACCTGCCTGAGTCGTTCCTGAGAGAAGCTCCTGAAAGCCCTTGGGAAAGGCCCTTTCCTCCACACTGGTCCAAGACCAGTGTGCAAGCACCCATCCAC
Organism: Hylobates pileatus; assembly: GCA_021498465.1. Taxonomy (NCBI): domain Eukaryota; kingdom Metazoa; phylum Chordata; class Mammalia; order Primates; family Hylobatidae; genus Hylobates; species Hylobates pileatus. Next base: position 109,891 of record JAKFGR010000034.1, read on the forward strand.
ACAGTGTCTGCACATTTCTGGCTCAGCCCACAGCTCATTCTTTCAGTGGAACCCGATGGTCTTCTGACCCAGGAACCTGTTACAGTGGGCTAGGACGAGAAGGGACAGGCTTGCCTGGCTCCCTGCAGCAAGACGGTGTGAGTGAGGTCAGGACATGACTACAGGTAGGCCCCTCATTCAGTGTCCTTCCTGGCACCCAGGGCAGGCAGACGGTGTGTAAGCCTTGGGGCCCAATTTGGGAAGCTCACACACCACTGGTCACCAAGACAAAAAGAGACACCCAGAGTTGACCTGGGATCATTGGCTGCAGGGCAAGAGGAACCCAACCAGGACTGGGAAACAGCCAGGGGAAACTTCTGATAATGGGGGGCGCTGCAGCTGCCTCTGAGGCTGGGAGGGGGGTGAGAAGGAGAGGGTCCTCAGGGGAGGGTCTAAAATGAGAGCAGCATGAAGGTGTGAGGCTTGGGTGTGAGGCAGCCTGGGAGGAGCCCCTTGAATTCAGAGCATAGGAAACCCCTCCCCAAAGAGGATGTCACCACCGTGCCCCTCCTGGGCATCTATCCAGTGGCAAACATAGGGAACTAACTGTATACTTGGCCAGTATGCTCTGGACTGTGTGCCTTCCCCACCAGTGCAGGCAGGGCATGGGTTCTGTGCCAGGTGCCATCCAGTGCTGTCCCAGAATGAGCTCACTGAATCCCCACTCCCACACCACATGGGCTTCTCTGCCACTCCACTTTGAGAGAGGAGAGTGTGGAGGTGTCCACTAAGTGCGCAATCAAGGATCCACGCTGCGGCCTGCTCTGAGGTCCACACTTTTAAACCTTCTATACCCTAGGAGCTCCCTGAGCGCCTTTGGGAAAAGTCTGTTTCTTCCAGATGTTTGGTGTCCCCTATAGCCCCAAGAATACCCAACTGGGAGCAGCACCCCCATAGTCCCCAGGTTGAGGAGGTGGGCAGCATGGCTCTGCCAAGTGAGGAGGCTGAGTGTGCACATACAAAGCCTCGGGCACTATTTCTAGGAAGGACTTAGGGCAGCAGGAAGACCTCACCTCCCCCTCATTAGAGAGAAAAGGGCCCTTCTACCCTCAGGGCTGGGAGTGCATGGGAAGGCAGCCCAGCAACCAGGGTAGGGGATCATCTCAGCCCCCAGCTTGTCCACACCCTTCTCTCAGGCCTTGGTGCATTCACCTGGATGGCAAGATGCCCTCCTGGCCCCTTCCACCCTATAGATGCTTTTGAGGGATGGGCACCCAGGAAGCACGCATGTCCCCAACCGCAGCATGGAACAGGCTCCCTATATCTCCACGTGCCTGGCACAGGCTCCCTGTATCTCCACGTGCCTGACACAGGACTGGGTCCTGTGGGCAGACAGGCAGCTCCTCCCTGTAGCACAGATGGCCAGAGAGAGGTAGGCAATGTCCTTCCTGTTTTGGTCCCTGCTGTCAGGCCTACCCAGCTGTGCTTGCAGGATGGCAGAGCCATGGCATGGTGGTGGCCTCACAGCAGCTGCTGGTCCTTCTTGGTGGGAGATGTCCAGGGTAGGCTGGAGGCAGACTGTGACCCCAGACTGGACCACCTTCTTCACCACCTGCACGAGTGGAGCAGAATTGCTGCCCAGGATTCCATCCTGCACCATTGTCACGGCAATCTCCCACACCATCCTTGCTGCTTCCACTGGGCCCTGCTGTTTCCATGAGTCTGGTGGCTTTCTGCCTATTCTGAGCACTAGGGGACTAGAAGTGTGTTGCAGCAGTGGCCATTTGAGATTTTGGGGGTACTTTGTCTCCCCATTGGGGGTGGGGGTGGCTTTCACAGTAGAAAGAAAATGTGTGTTGCCACAGGGACAGGCATGTATGCAGAGTTGTGAGCCTGCTCTGCACTGTAATTAGAGGTGCTCCTCTGTGCTGTGTGGCAATCTTCTCCTCTAGCTTGTGGAGGTGGAGACTCCATCCCAATGGGGCCACTGAGGGAGCCTTCAGATGAGAAAGTGACAGAGGGCTCCAGGGAATCCTTCAGAAGGTATGGAGGAAAATACCAGCATGGGCCAAGCAGAACCGGGTCTATGGATAAGGCCAGACCCCCAAGCTCACATAAACTTTCCTTTTCCTGGCTCCAACTCCAGGACCCGGAGCAACACCATTGTGTTCCCCAAGTGTCCCGGGGCGGTGGTCGGCGGGAAAGCTAGGCCAAGCCAAGAGGCTGAGTATGCATGTACGCTCAGCAGGGACCCATTGGCTGCTGGTGGGCACAGGGGTTCCCAAGCCAAGAAAAACATGGCAGATTCAGGGCATCCTGTCCTCCCACCTGTTCTACCCAAGGCAAGGAGTTCAGGAATCTAAACCCGGCCACAGGGAAAGGAAGAAACTGACAGATTCCTCACCCTGGGCCCCAAAGCCTGAAATCCCCCTCAGAGCATACAGTTCTGACCTCAGTTCAAACGGGAAACCTGTGTAAGATCTGAGGCAGGTGAGGTTCTGCTTTTCCCAGGAGGATAGGGTTCTTGGAGGCAGGTGGGCAGGGACTCATCTGCTACCCACCCCAAGGCAGGGTCATGTTCAAACCTGGTTTATGTGAGAGACTTGGAGAGAAGCTCAGCCTACAATCAATTCTTGGGCCTCTTTCTTCATAACCACCACAAAAGCAAATGCAAAACACCCACTGCATGCAGGAAACCTGCCGGGCCCTGGGTACCTGCTCCAGCTGATTTCTATGACAACTGGCAAGACCGAGACACAAATGAGGAGACTGAGGGTGAGAGAGGTGAGGTCCTGTCACAGGTGACAGAAGTGGGGCTGAACTAGGTTTGTCTGCTCCAAAGCCCAGGCTGTGGGTTGCAGAGACCAAGAGCCATAGGAGGCCTGTGCCCTCCTCAAAGCTGGGCTCCATTTCCACCTGCCCTCTGTGGCCCACCTGGGCATCTTCACCTGGTTGGCATCATAGAAGAAACCCCTCCTTAGTGGCAGCAGGGCCAGTGGTGCCAGTGCGGGAGCCACCTGGGTCCTCCAGGAGAGTGCCACCATCAGGGACTTGTCTCCTCCAGGTGGCCCAGGAAGTACAGTGTCAGCTGCCAAGAAGTGCGAGGCCTCATCGTCCATGTCCAGCTCCATCAGCAGTGTGGCTGGCTGCTGCACACCAGGGGCGTCCCTAGGGGGTGAGTACCTCAGGGTAAGCCAGCGCCTTGCTGACACCTCCTTTACCTAACCAGGTGACTGGGCCACAGGTACATCCTGTCCCCCCACCGCTGGCCTGGGCACATTGCTTCTCATGAGCCTGCAGAGACCTGTGTCCCTATGGAAGGACCCTTACGCCACTCATGTCACACCATACCCAGAACCCACAGCCGAGGGTTCACCCATTGTTGGCAAAGAATTTGCAAAATGTGCATCCAGCCTGAGTGGGAGATGGGAGGTGGCCAGGTGGTTTCTGGGCAGCTCCTGAAGTCAAGGAGCCTGCAGGTGGCTGTGTTCCCCGATCCAGGAGCTCCACGTCTGTCTCCATCTTAAGGACAAAACATTGTGAAGACAGGATATCGCCCATGATGCATTACAACTTAGAGTGGTGCAGAGCCAGGCTTTGAAAAGAGGCCACTGAAAGCCACTGACCAAGTGGCAGGATATGTGCCTGGAGAGCAGGAGACTGTGCCTCCAGTCAGGCAGGCACAGGCATGACCGAAGGCATGCAGTGCATAGACGGACACGGAGCTGCTGAGAAACATTTACAACAAGGGAATGTATGTGAACTATTGAGTAAAAAAAAGTATAGTATAAACAGCATATGCCAAGCTTGTCAAACTCATGGCCCATGGGCTGCATGCAGCCCAGAATGACTTTGAATGCATCCCAATGTAAATTCGTAAACTTTCTTAAAAACATTAAGAGATTTTTGTGATTTTTGTCCTTTTTTTTTTTTTATTTTAGTTCATCAACTTCCGTTAGTGTTCGTGTGTTTTATGTGTGGCCCCCAAAAATTCTTCTTCTTCCAATGTGGTCCAGGGAAGCCAAAGAATTGGACATCCCTGGCATATACAGCACTAACTGAGTTTTTTGAGATACATATTTTATATGCACACAAAGAAATGACCAGGAGGAAATGTGAGCAGTGAGAGAATGGGTAAGTTGTATTGTTTCCTTTCCATTCTGAGTTTCTAATTTACTATGGAAAGGAAGCTCGTAATACATCAAGGTACTGGAGACCGAGAATCCTAAAACTTAAGCCCCAGAGCTAAATATACCACCCATGTTTAGGGATATTACCCCACCGCTCTGTCTTAGATTGCTCATCTGTAAAATAGGAAAAAAATCCCTTACTACCTCTAAGAGACGAGAATAAAATGGCAGTCCCCGATGTTCCCAAGAGCTGGTTTCCACACACCGTTCCTGCACAGTGGGGCTGCCCATCTCCACAGCCTCATGCCCTGCACGCTGGAGACCCCAAGTCCAGCCTGTGCTGCAGCATCCTGCGGCCCTTCACCCACTGCAGCCCAGCTCGGCCCTCAAAGCCTTGCGCATGCATCGCAAGCTTAGGCCTGGGATGCAACGAGAGTCTCTATGCCAGCCTTTCTGGCCTCCTCCTCTGGGAAATCTGCTGAGATCCTCAGGGGCCCTGGGAGAAAGCCCTCAGTCACTCCTGCCTGGCTGGAGGCACCAGCTCCTGCTCTCCAGGCACAGATCCTGCCACAGTGGCTTTCAGAGGCCTCTTTTCAGAGCTTGGCTCCATGCCACTCTTGGTCACCAATGAGAACGGAGCTGGTTCTGTCCATAGGCCTATCTGATGGCACCAGGGCCCCACCTGGGGGTTCCCACAGGCAGGATAACTTTGCCAGGGCCTGCTGAGGATGGATCAGGGACCAGAGGGACCGGGGTCCCTGAGACATCTCCAAGGATTCTGTGGGTCCCAGAGCTCTGCACTGCCCTCCACCTAGTGCCCTGCCACAGGCCCAGAGGAGACCCTGTGCTCTAGGGTCACAGCAGACAAGCCTTGTTCCAACCCTCTGTCTTCCTCAGGTTCCCAATGGCCAGCATGGGCTGGAAGTCTGGATCATCCTAGAGGAGAGTAACCCAAATTGACTGATTTGCTTAAGCTCATGTGGATGAAAAATGGTTGAGCTGGGACTGATCCCCAGTCCTCAGATGCCAAACCCCAACCCCTGGTTTTAGGGTCAGTCCTCAGGACCAACCTTTCAGGCTTCTGGGGCTCCTGTACAGCTCTCAAAATCACTTGGCAGACTCCACTTTTAGGGTCATGGTCACTGGGGCTGTTGTACCCAGGAGGAGCAGCAAGGACACCTGGAGTCAGTGGTGCTATAACAGACAGTGGTTTAGATTCGTTTTGCCCACAGTGCTCTCCACCTGTCCCCAGGAGGTCTTCAGTGGGCAAAGTGACCAGGAGAGGCACAGGCTGGCCTCGAGCCCCACCTTGAATTATGCCCCTCCCCAGGGAGCATCTTCCTTGAAAGAGCCTGTGGATCAATTCTGCTCCAGGAACATCCGGGCCCTTTCTTTTTGGGGCCAGTTAAGCCACCTTTTCCACTTCTCATTCCAGGATATCTACCTATTGGGCTCACCAGAGAAATTTTCCTCAGCTGGTGGGTTCCAGGTCAAAAGGCCTCTTCCTAAGAGGCCCCAGGAGTAGCTAGTTGGACATTGAGGGATTCCACTCCCTTTCTATGTGGATTTATTGTATGAAAAACACGAATGATGATGCTGACAGAGAAGGGGCACCAGGTTCTGAGCAGGATGAGGGAGGCTGGGCTGTGCCAGCATCCCCAGACTGATAAGTGACTTCGACGTTGCCTAGCAGAAGTCATACAGATCCAGGGACATCCAGTCAGTGCACATACTCCTGCCTACTCCATGCCCGTGCAGAAGGGGGCTCAGCTTGTGGGAGACTCTAGAGAGCTCTTCCTCCAGAAAAGCCTCCTGAGAAAGATGAAGATGTGGACCCCAGACTCACATTCCCTCCAGGAAGGACCCAGGCAGGAGTGGCCGGCAACTGAGTCCTGCTGGAGTGGATGTGGGCCTATGCAGCCTGCCCCATGGCAGATCCTCAGAGGGATGGGCAGTGCTGCCCATGTGGCTGGAGCTGGGGCTGGTGGCTCAAACAGGAGGTCAGTTTGTCCCTGTGTATTCTGGTTTGGTTGCCCAAACACTTGAATCACCAAGTTGAGCCCTGACGGTGGGACGTAAACACCTTCCCCATGCGTTTCTGCTGGGTTTTTGTGAGATCTTTCAAAACTAATGTCTCAGGAGGGGACTCAGGGAGGACAGAGTCCTTTTGAGGTCCTGGCTGAACAGAGCAGGAACTGTGTGCCAGCGTGCTGGAGGGTGATCACTTCCAATGTCACATGCACAAACTTTACCCGGCCCTAAAGACTCTGACCTGAGAGGAGCCTTAGGGCCAACCTAGATTTGGTCACAACTGCCCTATTCTCTCTGTGGCTTTGAAGATCTTTCTGCATGGGGCTATCCCCTCCAACAGGCTGCCAACCCCTGAGAGACAAAAGCTGCAGGAGCTTGGGGCCAGTCCACGTGTCCACACATGCACAAGACACACTTGCACGGGAAACGCATGCACATGCACACACATTTACACACATGCACATATATGCATGAACAAAACACACACACAACCGTGTACATGCACGCCCACCCACATACACATATGCACATGTACACACATGTCCGCATGAACATATACACATACGCACATGTTCACACATGAAAACACATGCACTCACACACAAGAACACTTATATTCATGCCTGTACTCAGCCATACACATGCATGCCAACACATCAACATACATGACCATGTGTCTACATGTGCGCCCACACCATGCATATGTACTTATGTACATACACACACACCCTCCCGAGGACGTCACCCAAAACCCAGGGCACAAGGCCCTTCCAGTCTTAAGGCAGATTATGTGCACTGGGGCCAGGTCTCTAAATTGCCAGCATCTAGGGTCCTGGTCAGGGAAGGGCATTCCCAGCCATGACAGCCACAGTGTGTACATGGGTGTAAGAAACTGCAACTCTGTACACATGTGTGACTACAGCCTATGACCAAGAGCCACACCAGCATGCCTGCATACCTGCTTCCACGTGCACCTGGGCTGCATCTTCATGCATCCACTTCTGTACATACTTATATATGTCCACGTCTGTACTTGTACTCATATGCCAGAACTCGGGGCCCAGGCCAGAGGTCACTCCAGGGCTGGTGACAGCTCACTGGGCTCTCTGAGCCTGCATGCTTTCTGCTGCCATCATCAGAGATGTTGTGAGTCACAATGCGGATTTTGTGGTGTCTTTTCCTCTGGGCTCTGACCCTGCTGCCCCAGAACCTGAGCCCTGAGGCCTTGTCCCCATGAAGATCCCGACCCTGGCAAGCCAAACCCATATTTTCTTGGCCCCATCATGGCTGTGTGGATGCTGGTTTTTTGTTTGTTTGTCTGTCTTGCTTGGTATTCACGGCATATTCATGAGAAAGTCTGGATGGTCCCAGTTATGCAGCTGAAGAAACCACTTTGAGAGATGGAGGGGTTGTCAGGGCCTCACAAGGGTAGAACCAGGAAAGAGACCTGGCTCCTCTGAGGTCAGGTCATGCCTGTTGCCTGGGACAACCTTTGCTATTACCTGAGTCACCTGGCGCCTGTTTACCTGTGCAATCTACTCTGCTTTATTGCCCCAGAATTGTGGAAAGGTAGGATTGCTCTTAACACTGATTCCTGTTACTCACCCACTTGGGAGCTTTCATACAGTGACTGTTCAATTATTTACCACCTTGCCAGCACCTGCAAACTCTGTAAAATCATAACACTAACATCATTTATTTTAACAGCATTGGGGTAAAATTCCTCTACAATGGTGTTATATGTGCTCGACGTGCACCATGAACATTTCCATAAAAACACACATTAAAATATAAAAGTGGGCCTCCAAATATCAAAAGTAGGGAGGGAAACAAACCATAGCAAAGCCCACATTATGGTCAGGCAGAGCCCGACAGCTACAGCGGGGACTTCCCAGGTGGGTGGCACCCTCTCCCCTCTGTTCACTGCTGATGAGGGCAATGAAAGCTGCTGGGGGTCCCAGGGTCCCGCCTGCCAGGCCTTGCCTCTGCCAAGAGTTTGTGTCCAGCAGGGAGGTTGTGCTCCCAGCCCCATATCCACCTTCATGGGAAGCCATGCTCAGTGTCTGGGGATGAGGACCCTGAGTCCACATGCTGGGGGTCCTGTCCAGACTCTGCACATGGCTGTCACCCAGGCCCCCAACCACTGGCACCCCCAACCCAGCCATTCCCAGCCAAGTCCCCACATTACGGTGGGACCATGTCACACAGCTCAGAGGTCCCCCAGGAAACAATCGTTCACCCACAGGCTCCTTCCTCAGAGCCTCAGGTCCTCATGTAAGGCAGAACTGTGAGGGGACAATGATGACTTTGAACTTTTGTCCCGCATCTAAGCTGGGCACAGTTCCCTGTACTCCACGTATGTTACCTCATCAAATGGCAGCCCCACTCTGGAGGTAGGCACAGAGAGGTTAAGCAACTTGCCCAAGGTTACACAGTCAGGAAGTGAGGCAGTTGGGATTTGAAACTGAGCTTTCTGGCTCTGGAAACCTAAGGTCCCTGAGAACTCTGTTATGGCATAGGTGTGGTACCTTCCGGGCCCCAAGCTGTCACTCTATCAAGCCCTGCTGGCCTCTCAACCACCCCTAAGGCTGGATCCTCGCGCTGACTCCAGGGACTGAAGCCACCCTTTGTCACTGCCCCCTCCAGTCTGGGTCTAGTTTTCTCAGCCCAGGGCTCAGGACTTTGGAAGCTCCATTTGGCTCCCCAGGAGGCTCCAGCAACTGAAACCCTCCAGGTCAAGAGTACCCATCATGGCCCCCAACCTGCTTGTTCTCATGATCTTGTTCAGTTTGATTCAGCGGAATCCATCTAACCCAAGGTAGCCCCCATGCCCACCAGCCCTGAGAGGTCCTTCCCTGTTTCCCACCTCCACCCCGAGCCACTCTCCCCCATTCCCACTATCCCTTTATCTCCAAGGTTGCAGAATTTCCTGTCTCTTCCTAGTCCTGGCTTCTGGCAGGAGCATCCCATATCTGCAGCCTGATGATCTGATAGAGAAGAAAAACCCATTTTCTGGGGTAGAAATTCAAGCCTGCTGCAGAACTTTGCATCTGATTGCAAGATCATCCCTCACCTTCTCTCTGCTTTGCATTCCTGTCCTCTCCACAGGGCCCTTCCCTGCAGGGTTTCTGGAAGGAGCACTTGCACAGCAAGCTCGCTGTAGACACAGGTCACACGTTTATTTGTGAGGCGGAGCTGCTGGAGGAGGACAGCACTGAATCCCCCACCGTGGCCTAACCCACCCTGGGCTCATCTTTGGCCTCAAAGCGTGAGGTTGGTGTTCATGCTGGATCTCAAGGGAAGAGCAGGTGGAGTCTGGCATCAAATGCTGCTGGCCCAGTGCTGTGTCCTGGTCAGGGATGGGGAGCCACAGAGGCATGGAGAGAGGCAGGGTATCTGGAGTAAAGATTAAACATCCCTTAGAAATAGAAATAGAATAGAATGAAAAGTGGAGGTCCCACCACCATCCAGTGATCTAGGTGCCAGATGTTAGTGGACAAGCAACTTTGGAACTGGGTAATAGGAAGAGGTCGGAACAGTCTGTGGGGCACAGAAGAAGACAGAAAAATGTGGGAAAGTTTGGAACTTCCTAGGGACTTGGAGGACTCAGAAGACAGGAAGATGTGGGAAAGTTTGGAACTTCCTAGAAACTTGCTGAATGGCTTTGGCCAACATGCTGATAGTGATATGGACAGTGAAGTCCAGGCTGAGGCAGTCTCAGATGGAGATGAGCAACTTGTCAGGAAATGGACTAAGGGTCATTCTTGCTATGCAAGGAGACTGGCAGCATTTTTCCCCTGCCCTAAAGATCTGTGGAAGTTTGAACTTGAGAGAGATGATTTAAGGTATTTAGCATAAGAAATTTCTAAGTGGCAAAACATTTAAGAGGAAGCAGAGCAGAAAAGTTGGAAAATATGCAGCCTGATGATCTGATAGAGAAGAAAAACCCATTTTCTGGGGTACAAATTCAAGCCTGCTGCAGAACTTTGCATAAGTAACCAGAAGCCAAATGTCAATCACCAAGACACTGGGGAAAATATCTCTAGGGTATGTCAGAGACCTTCACAGCAGCCCCTCCCTTTGCAGGCCCAGAGACCTAGGAGGGAAAAAATGGTTTCCTGGGCTGTGCCCAGGGCTGCTGCCCACCCTGCTGTGTGTAACCTTGGGACTTGGTGCCCTGTTCCAGCTGCTCTAGCCATGGCTAAAAGGGGCCAAGGTACAGCACAGGCCATTGCTTCAGGGGGTGCAAACCCCAAGCCTTGGCAGCTTCCACATGCTGTTAGTCCTGCAGGTGCACAAAAGACAACAATTCCGGTTTGGGAACCTTCACCTAGGTTTCAGAGGATGTATGAAAATGCCTGGATCTTCAGGCAGGATTCTGCTGCAGGGGTGGAGCCCTCATGGAGAACCTCTGCTAGGGCAGTGTGGAAGGGAAATGTGGGGTTGGAGCCCCCACACAGAGTCCCCACTGGGACACTGCCTAGTGGAGCTGTGAGAAGAGGGCCGCCATCCTCCAGGCCCCAGAATGACCGATTCAATGACATCTTGCATCGTGCATCTGAAAAAACCACAGGCACTCAACACCAGCCTGTGAAAAGAGCCAGGAGTGGGGCTATACCCTGCAAAGCCACAGGGGTGGAGCTGCCTAAGGCCATGGGAGGCCACTTCTTGCATCAGCATAACCTGGATGTGAGACATGGAGTCAAAGGAGATCATATTGGAACTTGAAGATTTAATGACTGCCCTATTGGGTTTTGGACTTGCATGGGACCTGTAGCTCCTTTGTTTGGGCCAATTTTTCCCATTTGCAGTGGGTGTATTTAACCAATACCTGTAATCCCATTGTATTCAAGAAGTAACTAATATGCTTTTGATTTTACAGGCTCATAGGTGGAAGGGACTTGGCCTGTCTCAGATGAGACTTTGGACTTGGACTTTTGAGTTAATTCTGGAATGAGTCAAGGCTTTCAGTGACTGTTGGGAAGGCGTGATTGTGTTTTAAAATGTGAGGATATGAGATTTGGGAGGGGCCAGAGGCAAAATGATATGTTTTGGCTGTGTCCCCACCAAATCTCATCTTGAATTGTAGTTCCCATAATCTCCATGTTTCATGGGAGGGCCCTCGTGGGAGATGATTAGATTAGGAGGGTGGTCCCTCCATGCTTTCTTCAATATAGTGAGTGAGTTCTCCCAAGATCTGATGGTTTTATAAAGGGCTTAACCCTTTGCTCGGCTCTCACTCTCTCTCCTGCCACATTGTAAAGAGTTGCCATCCACCAAGATTGTAGTTGCCTGAGGCTTCCTCAGCCATGCTGAACTGTGAGTCAATTAAACCTCTTTCCAAGTTACCCAGTCTCAGGTATGTCTTTATTAGCAGCATGAGAACGGACTAACACACCACCCCACTGCATCTTTGCTGATTTGGAGCTCTCAGATGCAAAGCCTTGGAAGAAATGCGGAACAGCCAGCTCTACAGCTGGGGGGTGCTGGCCTTCTGCCCTGTCCCAGGTCTCTGAGGGCCCAGCTGAGCCCCAGGAAGCTTCAGCACCCAAAATCTCTTGGTGGTGTGTCCACCCCTGCAGCCACCATC
>JAKFGR010000214.1:0-20000 GCA_021498465.1 Hylobates pileatus
CAACACTCACATACCCCTGCACACACTGAGTGCAGAGTTGTTTTTCTTTGCCTAAGCACCATGCTAGTTTTGTCTCCATACCTTTGCACAAGTTGCTCCCTTTGCCCAGGAAGTTTTTTCTTCCTTGCTTGATGGACTCAAACCCTTATTCCCCTCCCTGAAGGGTTGGTTTGGCCCCTCCCTGGTGCCACCAGACCACTTTGTACGTGTCTCAGTTGTTGCACTTACAATCTTGAACAATGGTCTTGTCTTTGGCTCGTCCAGAGCGGAAGCTCAAGCAGGCCGATGTGTGGGATTGACTTACATTCCAGAGAGCAATGCCATCCTTGCCTCATTGCCTGTCTTCCTCCCTGTAACTCTGAGCTGCTCCATTTTAGCTACAAGTCAAGACAAGCTGTGGAGGCTTCTAAACTAGCCAGATGTCTGAACCCCGCCATGACTGCCTGGGTCTGAGCTGGAACCTGAGTATTTGTGCTCCTTTAAAGTTCTTCAGGGATTCATGCATTTAAGTTTGTGTATATGTGCATGTATGTATGTATGTATGTATCTACCTATTTATCTATCCTTTCATCTATCTGTCCACCTGTCCATGCATCTATCTGTTTCTCATCTATCATCTGTCCGTTTACTTCTCTCTCATCTATCTATCATCTATCTATCTATCTATCTATCTATCTATCTATCATCATCTATCTATCTATCATCACCTATCTATCTATTATCTATCTATCTATCATCTATCTATCTATCTATCTATCTATCTATCTATCTATCTATCTATCTATCATCATCTATCTATCTATCTATCTATCATCATCTGCCAGGGTTGAGAAGAATCAGAATCCTAGAAACCTGACACCATTTATGTTTTTTTTTCTTTCCCCAACACCTAACCTAGTAACTGTCAGATAACAAAACATTCCTTCCTTTTTTTCTCTTTTCCTTCCTTCCTTCTTTCTTATATGTAAGTGCATGGATGAGTGCATTTTCCCCAGCTTGTCTCCTTCCCTCCAGCACAGACCCTTTGTTTCCTGCCCAGCCTTTTGGGTTCCAGTTCCTAAATACCCAGATCCACTTACCTGGGAGGATGAGAAAGAGCAGGGCCAGTGAGCCCACATGCCCCTGCCTGTCTGTGCTCTCTTCCTGGTGATGAGTTAATACCAGCTGCCCTCAGCAACTCGTAACTGAGCCCAGAGGCAAACTGCTTTCTACTTGTCTAAATCATTTTTTTGTTTGTTTTCTCAACTGCTTCCTTTTTTTTTTCTTTAGTTACTTCCTAAATTCATGAATTAAGAGAAACATGGTGCTGTCCTTCGAGAGCGTGTGTGGTGTGATGATACGTCTTCAATGAACTGGGGAAGTAAAGGGTCCAGGCCTGGCCTGGGCTCTATCTGCAGCTGTCTGTGATTTAGGAGCATCTGCCAACAACACGGGGCAGGGAGTACAGTAAGGCTCAGAGCGTGGAGGGAAGGGATTGATGGAGGCGCGCTGGCTTTGTCTCAGAGCGAGGAGGGAAGGCACTGACGGAGGTGCGCTGGCTTTGCACTTTGGGAAGAACACAGCACAACGCTCCCATCCAGCCTCGCTGGAGAAACAGCCTGTGCCCCAGGCTCTTTCCAGGCAGCCCCACAGCAGGGCATCTCAAACCACCCTTCCAGCCCTGGGCTGTTGTCTCTTCTGGAGCCTGACTCAGTGCTCCTCCCTAGGAAAGCTTCCTCTGGGGTCCTGAGTCACTCCAAATTGGAGGCTCGTGGTAGGTAGTTGGGGAAGAGGAAGTTGCCTTTCTTCTCTAGCCCCACTTTGCCCTGGTTGCTTCCTCCCCGTCTCTGCACATTTTCCCTGCGGTTGGCTGTTGGCCAATCTCACTGCACCGAGACTGCTTACTCTATTGATCCCCAAAGTGACTTTTCCAGACTCTCCCCTCTTCCTTTAGATGGTCCCCTCCCTTCTCTGTCACCTGCTCCCTCTTCCTCTCCTCTTTGTTCTTTGCTGAAGCCCTTCCTTGCTCTCACTGCCTAATCCATTCCCGCCCCCACCACCCTGCATCTCCAGGAGCCTGTCCTGATGCTCTCCTCTGGGGCCCTTCTCTCCAGGGAGTGTCCTCACCTGCACTCTAAAGTCACCTCTATGCACAAGACTGTCAAAAGCAGTTTGTGACCTGATTTCCTGCCCCAGTTCTTGGCTGTCATTTCCAGTGCCTATTGGTTGTTTCATAGAGATACCCGCTTTGTTAACAGCTCAGATCTGCTCAAAATTAAATTCTGTGTCCTCTTCACTCTAAAATGTGTCTGTCACTGTGCCTGGTCCATGGCCCTGGGGCTTCCCGACTCCCTGCTGCATTCCCCCCTTAACCCCCTATCAGTTCAGCCTTCCTGAGACAAAGCCCATCATATCTTCATCTGCAAAGGGCTTTGCGGGGGTGGGGGATTAGAGGCAGAGCAGCAGAAAACTTTGCCAGTGGGAGCAGAGGAGGGTGTGGTGGGTCAGTTCTTGGGGAGGAAGTGCTGGAGGAGGCCCCTGAGCAGCCTCTGTTTATGTTTGTTTATTTATTTATTTATTTTTGAGACAGAGTCTTGCTCTATCACCCAGGCTGGAGTGCAGTGGTGTGATCTTGGCTCACTGTAACCTCCGCCTCCTGGGTTCAAGCAATTCTCCTACCTCAGCCTCCCGAGTAGCTGGGACTACAGGCATGTGCCACTACACCAGGCTAATTTTTGTATGGTTAGAAAAGACAGGGTTTTGCCATGTTGGCCAGGCTGGTCTTGAACTCCTGGATTCAAGTGATCTGCCTGCCTTGGCCTCCCAAAGTGCTGGGATTACAGGCGTGACCCTGGCCTTCTGTTTATGTTTGAGGCTGCACCTTCTCTTGGGATTTTGGAGTGTCTCAGTGAGCCCTGGTGCTGCTGCCTAGAGCCAAGAATTCATGGGATGGGGCAGGACTTCAGGGACCATAGACTGATTTCCTTCCTTCCTTCCTTCCTTCCTTCTTTCTTTCCTTCCTTCCTTCCCAGTTTTATTAAGGTATAATTGGGATAAAATAACCTGCACATATTTAAAGCGCACAATTTGAAACACTTTTCTTGTTGTTTTTATTATTTTTTCAAATGTACTATTTATGGGCATTCAGCTAGTTTCAAGTTCAGGGCCATGATGCATAGTGTGCTGTGAACATTTTAGACCATGTCTTTGGTGGGCATCTGGTACCCTCCTTAGCAGCTTTTGAAGGGATCCCCATTCCCTTTATCTGGAGAAAAAATTGTGCTGTAGATCAGGCTGATAAGGGTTGGCTGTGTCCCCACCCAAATCTCATTTGAATTGTAGCTCCCATAATCCCCACCAGGAGGGACCCAGTGGGAGGTAATTGAATAATGGGTGCAGGGTTTTCCATACTGTTCTTTTAATAGTGAATAAGTCTCATGAGATCTGATGGTTTTATAAAGGGGAGTTCCCCTGCACAAGCTCTCATGTCTGCTGCCATTTAAGATGTGACTTTGCTCCTCATTTGCCTTCTGCCATGACTGTGAGGCCTCTCCATCCATGTGGAACTATGAGTCCGTTAAACCTCTTTCATTTATAAATTACCCAGCCTCGGGTATGTCTCTTTTAGCAGCATAAGAACGGACTAATGCACAAGCCAAGACCTAAGTTTAAGAGAAATGAAACTTCAGTGAAAACTCAATCAGCCTCAACAAGTCAGGCCCCTGTAGGGAAAAGTAGGAACCTGAAGATGGGACATTTGACAATTCACTTGAGCCCTTGAGCCTCCCACTGCAGAGCGGCCCGATGCACTTGTTAGAAGGTAACAGCTCCCCTGTTGAAGATGATGCTGAGGTCTCCAATGAAGCAGATGCCTCACCAGACATTGCTGCCCCCTAAGGATGTCCTTGAGGAATCTGCCCTTGTTTCTCTTCCTGACCGATAACTAAGGTTGAGTGTCAGCCTGGCCCACCTAGGGACATGCTGGGCTGCTAAGGGAAAAGGAGAACTAATATACACTGGCATGAACCAGTTAGAAGAGTGTGTGTGAGAGTGGATCCCGGGGCGGTGGACTATAGTGCTGAGCCAGGAAGGGTTTTTCAACATAGAGGTGCTCATCCATGCAGTGTAGGAGGACTCACCACTTGCAAAGCTGGGAGACTGGTCCTAGTGCACTGCTGGGATGGCCCTGAGAAGCTTAGAAGCAACAAAAACCCACATTCAATGATGGAAAGACGTCATGGAAGGGTGTGGAAGAAGGGATTAAAAGGCTTAAGGAAACACAGAGGATCTTCAGGGCAATGAACCTACTCTATAGGATGCTCTCATCATCCATTTGTCCAAACTCATAAAATATGCAACACTAAGAGTGAACCCTAATGCAAACGTGGACTTCAAATGGTCATGGTGTGTCAATACAGATTCACCAATTGTAACAGATGTCCCACTCTGTTGGGGGATGTTGGTAATGGGGGAGGCTGTGCCTGTGTGAGGGTAGGAGGTACATGGGAAATCTCTGTACTTCCCGCTCAATTTTGCTGTGGGCCTAAAACTGCTATAAAAAAAAGCAAGGTTGTTTTTAAAAAGACTTATATGAAATTATTTGATTGTGTTTTCAGGTAAAATATGCTAGTTTCACTAAATTAGTATTTAATGAGTATTATCCTTGGGATGCCCTGGAGGATACTCCAATTACCAGGGAAATAAGAACTATGTTGGTGATGGGGCATTAGCATTATGGAGAGGCTCAGCAGTGGCTGTCTCTGTAGGCCAGGCTCACGGGAGGGGGTGCCATTACATAACTGAGCTCCACAGGAGCAACGGGACTGAGAGAATTCCAGAAGGGAAGAGGGCGGGTGGAGTCACTGGGCCGTCTGAGACAAGCTGAGCACTTGGACCAGGCAGCGAGTCCTGAGTAGAACCAGAGGGAAAATCAAGATCCTAGAGACAAGAGAGGCGGCCCAGTGGTTCTTGCCCCGATTTTTAGAAATGATAGAAGTGGATACACTTAGCAACCAGTGCATACGAATACTGAGTCTCTGGTCTGTATGGCAAAAGTGATCAGACTGGGGAAGGCCAAGGGAAAGCCGCCGAGGCTGTCCCTCTGCTGTGGCCAAGATAGTAAATCTCAAACAATATCACATTCTGCTAGGAACACAGAGATCAGTGCCACCCCCCCAGGACAAAGAAAACAAGGCAGTGGTCCCACTAGATCTGCCTTTAATTTACCAAGGTCAATGGGCTAGTGAAAACTAAACCAAGAGGCTGGGCATGGTGGCTCACACCTGTAATCCCAGCACTTTGGAAGGCTGGGGCAGGAGGATCACTTGAGCCCAGGAGATTGAGACTGAAAAAGCGTATGTTGTTTATCTGAACTTCAAATTTAACTGAGCATTCTATGCTTTTATTTGTTAACTCTGATAACCCTGTCTTCTGGGGGTACTCAGGCTGGGACTCCCATAGGCCCCTGCTGTTTCATCTTTGTATCACTGAAGTCACTGCAAACCTCCGGTGGCCTGCCCCAACCTCAGTTTACCTCTGAGGAAAATAAGATTTCCCATCTAAGTGTTGGCTACATGAAGGCAAACTCTGCAGCACAGACATGAGCCACCACATGACTGAAGGTGGCAGGAGAGGGGCCTGAACATGCCCCCCCCACCTCCTGGGGTCAAGAGGTCATATTGAGGTTTGGCCTCTAGTGGGTTAGGAGAGACACCTCTCTCATCTGCTCCTAGTTTCTGCCCAAGAACAAATATTGTTCCAGCCTCTCTCTCCCAAGACACCGGAGTAGGGGTGTGGAAAATGCTAGAGGGAAAGGGGGAAGCTGGAAGTTCGGCTTTTTCACCCTCCCAAGCTGGCAGAGCGGTCTGGAGGATTAATCTGATGCTCACCAGCCTTGGAGGTGTCCAGAGGAGTCCTCAGAGGTCGGCACCTGTGAGCTAGCCATTGGGTTCCATCATGGCCTGCCGTGGTCAAGACCCCCAGGTCAAGGCCGGAGCCCAAACCACAGACCGTCCTGCTCCTGCTAGAGCCCAGTGCAGAGGCCCATGTCTCTGGCTCAGTCCTCCTGGCACTACTCCTCAAGGCCTGCCAGTTCCTTCTGCAGTTCAACTCTGTTTTTTTTTTTATTCACTCGATCTTGGGTTCTGCAAATGTGTCTGCAGAGCTCCACCTGTGGAGCTGGCTTTAGGACTCCCTGACTGTTTCTTTTTTGGTTTTTTCCTCCACCATGCTTTTGTGCAAACTGATGGGATTTTAGCTGTCAGGGGACAGAGGGCAAGGGACTCCAGAGGTGTAGCGGGAGAGCCCCAAGAGTGAAGATGCTGGGAAGGACCTTTGGGGGCATTTTGACCCGTGGCCTGCTGTATAGCCCCTCCTCCATCTCTCCCAAATAGCCTCAGTCCCATCTGAGGGCTCATCCAGCATTCTGGAGTTGGATATAATTTTGATTTTTCTTTTCTTTTCTTTCTTTTTTTTTTTTTTTTTTTTAGAGATTGGGCCTCATTATGTTGCCCAGGCTGGTCTTGAACTCTTGGGCTCAAGCAATCTGCCTGCCTTGGCCTCCCAAAGTGCTGGGATTACAGGTGCGAACCACCATGCCTGGCCTGATTTTTAAAATTTGTCCATGAGCTGAGAGTGGCCTCAAGTTGCACTGAGGTGAAAGAAACAACGAAGGCCCAAGTTGGGAGGTCGAGATCCTAGGAAGTGGATGGAGGATGGTGAGGGGGTGGAATTGATGGTCAATAAGGTTCCGGGCCTTACACATCCATAGAAAGTAACAGGGAACATAAGGAACCCCAGGGCCAGGTGCTGGTCCACAGGAAGAGGGTCAGAGCAAGGTCAGCCTGCAAGGCCTTCAAGAATATGATGTCAGATCTGATACCTGAAAGGTGGGTAGCATTTGCACAGGTAGTGATGAAGGCGGAGAGGCCCTCTGGGTGCAGCATGCAGCAGAAGCCGAGGTAAGAAGAGACAGGGAATGCTAAACCCCTTCAAGATAGGTGAGAAGGAGTTATGGGAGACCAGCCAAAAAGGCCGGAGGGGAGTTGGCAGACGGGACGTTGAATGCCAGGCTGAGTTTACTGGAGGTGTAGGGAGGACTGAGAGCCTCGCTGGTGAGCAGCGTGACTGTGCCCCACCAAGGGGGCTGGCCTGGCTGGGGTTCCAGGCTTGCCCTCACATAGACATTGGAAGCCAGGATCTGGGCATAGAGCTGAGAAGACCTGAGACCTCTGACCCAGGAGGCAGCTCATTTCCTGTCACCGTGTCCCCACAGGTCCCCGCTCAGCAGCACCCACTTCCTGTTCCTATTCCTCCTGGAGCTGCCTCTGCTCCTGAGCATGCTGGGGGCCGTCCTCTGGGTGAACAGACCACAAAGAAGGTCTTGAAGGAGGAAGAGTCAGGCCGATGATGAGAGTCCCAATGCCCGTTGACGTCCTGTCCAGGGAGAAAGGCCCTCCCACAGAAGAAAAAACATTTTCTTTTCTCTTCTTTTTTCTTTCTAGAGATAGAGTCTTGCTCTGTCACCCAGGCTGGAATGCAATGGTGTAATCTCTGCTCACTGCAACTTTCCCCTCCCAGGCTCAAGCGATCCTCCTGCCTCAGCCTCCAGAGTAGCTGGGGCTACAGGCACATGCCACCACCCCCAGCTAATTTTTAAAGTTTTTTGTGGAGATGGGCTTCTACTATGTTGCCCAGGCTGGTCTCTAACTCTTGACCTCAAGAGATCCTCCCGCTTTGGCCTCCCAAAGTGGTGGGATTACAGATGTGAGCCACCACACCTGGCAGAGAAACAACATTTCTATGGGGAATTCACTGTGGTTCTAGAGGCAGTGCTGGCCCCAGCTTCAGGGAACAGCCCCCTAGTCCCCTGTCTCCTGCAGCCGTGCCACCTGGGGCTATTCCCTTCTCTGCACAGTCCCTGGGGCCTGACAGAGCCCTTCTTCCTTCTGAGGTCTCCAACGCAGTAGAAAACAGAAGAAGCATGCGTTTCCCCCCCGAGGCGCCTGTGCCATAGTGGACATTCGTGATCTCAGGTCTGTGAGCCACATGCAATATTAACGGATCTGTCTTTGCATTCCATGGGGTTCAAGTCTCCAGTCAATAATGGGTTTCAAAATCCTAAACTCACGAAAACAGAAAAACGGAACCAAACTCTGGTAATGGGCCAACTTAAGGGAAGATGAGTACAGAAGAGAGCAGAGGTTTCTGGGCTGCCGTGCCAGCTGCTCTCCTGCCACTTGTGGGGAAGGGAAGTCGGGAGATTCCTGGACGAGCATGACTGAAGATGATAGGGGAAACACAGCCTCCTTTCGTCACCCTAACACTTTCTATTAGTGTCGATTGTTACATTTTCTTACCTCTTTTAAGAGTATTGCAGTTGGCTGCTACTCTCAATTTGGGGTATATGGGGAGATCATCCATACATTTTGGGGACTGTGACATAATCCATAAACTAGATGCCAGAGCTAGAACTGTGAGCTGGGGATGGCTGGGTCCTCAGTGCCACCTGCCTGGGTCCCCAGAGTGGTGCTCAGTCTTGGACTCTAATGACTGAGCCCCCTGTCCAGTGGGACCATCTGGTGGTTAGGACAGAGGCTAAATAACAGAAATTCCCTTCTGGGAACATGAACCAGGATCACCCAGCTGCCCTCTGTCAGGTCAATCTCTGTACCCAGGTGAGACCCTTATTCACTCCCCACCGTCATTCATTCGAAAAGGCCGGGCGCAGTGGCTCACTCCTGTAATCCCAGAACTTTGGGAGGCCGAGTTGGGTGGATCACTTGAGGCCAGGAGTTTGAGACCATCCTGGCCAACATCGTGAAACCCCATCTCTACTAAAAGTACAAAACTTAGCTGGGTATGGTGGTGCACACCTATAATCCCAGCTACTTGGGAGGCTGAGACATGAGAATCTCTTGAGACTGAGAGGTAGAGGTTGCAGTAAGCGAGGTTGCACCACTGCACTCCAGCCTGGGTGATTGAGGGAGACTCTGTCACAAAAAATACATAAATAAAAATAAAAAATAAACAAAAACATTTATTAAGCATCCACTAAGTACCAGGCACTGTTCAAGTACGGGTATCACCGAAATAAAGAAAAAGACCTGGGTAAGTGCTGTGAAGGCAGCCTGCAGGCTCAAAGATAAAGGATCACTCAGCTAGAAAATGATGAAATCATGGTTATTATCCAGACTCCCCCACCCCCAGCCTCACCCTTCATGAGCTCTGCCACTCCTCTCTGGGCTGACCCATGTCCTGTCTGCTGCCCAGGCTCTGACCAGCGCTGCCCCCAGCCCCCACCCAGCGTGGACACCCCACCAACTCATAACACTCTCTGAGCTCCCACGTTCGCATCTTGTTTTTAACAACATATTGAATCTTTCTATTGACTCTCTGCAGCAAAAGATGAGGACTTCTGTATCTTCCTCTTTTCCCACCATCCTCTTTCCCATACTAATATTGTCAGTATGGTGGTTTTTGTATTGATGATATTTGTTGTTGGTTTTTTTTGTTTGCTTTTTTTTTTTTGAGACAGAGCCTCGTTCTGTCGCCCAGGCGGGAGTGCAGTGGCGCGATCTTGGCTCACTGCAACCTCCGCATCCTGGCTTCAAGCAATTCTCCTGCTTCAGCTTCCTGAGTAGCTGGCACTACAGGCACATGCCACCATGCCCAGTTAATTTTTGTACTTTTAGCAGAGATGGGATTTCAACATATTGGTCAGGCTGGTCTCAAACTCCTGACCTCAGGTGATCCACCCGCCCGCCTCTGGTAACTATTTTTTTTTTTTTTACCAGAAAATAAACACCAACTTTATTAATATAATAGCAACAGAAAGAGTTTCCAATTTCTCAAAAGGAAAATAACATGACACCAGCACAAGTGTTAAACAAGTAGATGCCTTTCGAGAGGGCAGAGCCTGCCCCCCCCGCCCCCCAAAAAAAGGGAAATGCCTACATTTCTTGTTCTGATAGCTTCCCACCATACACCGAAGGTTCTTCAAGGACAGCTGCCACCAGAGCTGCTGCAAGAACATGTTTTTCACTGGGCGTCGCTTCAGTCAACTCCGCAAGCAGAAGACTAAAATTATTTCTTTTTAGAAGATCTTGGTTAAGGGAGAACATACCAATATGGAGAACAGATCTTTGCTTCTCGAATTCAAGAAAAACCATTAACTAATCTATCAACTTTTCTCCGATATGGTGTGCCAGAGTGCTCTGTGAAGAATCCTTTTCCATCCCTACCACGTGTCTGGGTGAAGGGAGAGGAGGGGGTGGCAAGCTGCCAGTACACTAGCAGGCACTCCTGGTGATGCTCTGGGCTCTGCTCCCTTTCTGCTGGTAGTAGTAGGCATGTTTTCTGGCAGCTGCAGCAGACTGATGTTGGGGGGAGGAAGGGGCCACCCACCAATCACCTCTTCTTGAAGCCGTATTTTTTGCGTTCATAGAAGAGGTCTGTCTTAGAGCTCCCCAGATTGACAATCTTTGGGCAGCCATCTCTGTCCTTCTCCTGGATGGTGCACTCCTTACAATAATAGGCATCAGAGACCCCAGGTCCTCCACAGATCACACAGCGCCCCTGGTAAGATCCATAGTTACACTCATCACATATGCGCACCAGAGTGCAGGGACGCACATAGGAGTCACAAATCACACACTTGCCATCACATTTTTCACACAGTCTTCCGATGGCAACACCAGCCTGCTTACGGCAAAAGATCAAATCAGGATCTCTGGTAACTATTTTTAAAAGTGCAATCTAGCCAGAGTGAATAGGGACAAGAGTCAGACTGGGGAGCTCTTGTGCCTGTTCAAGAGGGAAGGCCCTGTGGTAATCAGGGAGAAAGAGGGGGGTGGGAGGGCAATGGAGAAAAGTGGACAGATCTGAGGGTCTTGGGTTAACACAATGGCTGGGGCATGAGCAAAAGGATGAGCCAAGGATGTGGCCCAGGTGACTGGAGTTTGGCCTGAGAAAAAGGGGACCATGGGTGTAATTTACTGTGATGAGAAGAGGATCAGGCTGGGGAGTTTGCAGGAGGTCAAATCAAGAGTTTCCTTTTGGGGGCCAGGCGCGGTGGCTCACGCCTGTAATCCCAGCACGCAGTGGCTCACGCCTGTAATCCCAGCACCTTGGGAGGCTGAGGCGGGCGGATCACGAGGTCAGGAGATCGAGACCATCCTGGGTAACACGGTGAAACCCCGTCTCTACTAAAAATACAAAAAATTAGCAGGACGTGGTGGCAGGCGCCTGTAGTCCCAGCTACTCGGGAGGCTGAGGCAGGAGAATGGCGTGAACCTGGGAGGTGGAGCTGGCAGTGAGCCGAGATTGCACCACTGCACTCCAGCCTGGGCGACAGAGCGAGACTCCATCTCAAAAACAAACAAACAAACAAACAAACAAAAACAGAGATGTAATCCTTGCCCTTAGAGAATCACAGTTTGGCAGATACACGTGTTCTACCTCCACTCAAGGTGATTTTGCCCGCCAGGATGAAGGCACAAGCAGCAAGCTGCCTAGATTACTTCAAACTCCCTTCCCAGAGCACCAGCAGAGAAAGCATCTGCTTTATCCCAGCCTCAGGTTCCTGGTTTCTGGTGTCTCCTTCCAAGCAACAAGGTCTAAGCAGCAAGGTCTAAGCAGCTTGGCAAGACAATCGGGACATTTAGCCTCATGACTTCTCAGCTTCAGACTCTAATCATAGTCGCCGGGGAGCCACAGGTCACCAAAACCAGCAGCTCAAGGTGACTGTGCTTTCCTTGTCTTATTCTTGCCCTTCACGACCTCAATCTTTGTCTTTCCGATTCCTCCCCAGACCTACTAGCAAGCGGCAGTTAACCAGATCAACATCCTCATTCTTATGGTTGAAAGAATGCAAATCGATTCTCATTCTGCCATTTTCCTTTCTTGTTTTGTTGAATATCTCAAGGTTTCCCTTTCCTGTCAAGACTAGCTAATTTGCACAATTGCATCTAAATTTACTGATTTAATTCTTTCTATAAGCTAACTTCTCTGTTCCTGCTACCCATATAAGAGATTCTTTCTTTAGTCAATAATCAGTAACATTCATAGACATGTGGTGGGAATATATTTGAAAAAACACTGTGGTATTGATGGATAAAGGGTCTAGTGTAGCAGAAACTAATTGATGGATAAGGGGTCTAGTGTAGCAGAAACTAATTACAAAAATGATAGCAAACTGGCCCCCCAGCCCTAGACTTCCATCATTCCGGAGACCAACTCAACACTGTCTTTGCCTGAGAGCCTGGTATATCCGTTTTTTAAAAATATTTTTTTCTAGCAAAGTTGGGTTTTAATGACATGTTCATAGGAAACCTGTCTGATCCCACACACAAGGAGAGTGATTCTGGGATGAGTTCCTCGTTCTAGGGCATGAGGGGCTGGATGGACTCTGTCCCCAGGGAGGACACTGCTCTGAGTCCACAGGGCTGAGGAGGCAATGGGAACCTCCCTGGCCCAGCCCAGTGCTTGGCCTCCTCCTCCCACCTCCTCCTCCTCCTGGCTCCCCAAGCTCCCTGCCCACTCCCCCACCTCTGAGGGGCTGCAGCTTGGGAGCCTCCTCGGCATGACAGCTCCGGTCTCCTCCCCAAAAGAGCCTGTCGGGCCTCAAGAACCACCTCCAGGTGGGGAGGGCAGTAATGAAAACCGTCGCAGGAAATGGCACCCTCCCTTTTCAGTGATGTTGAAATCATGTTACTAATGAAAACTGTCCTAGGGAAGTGGTTCTGTCTCCTCACAGGCCTCACCCACGGCGATGAGGCCCTCGAATGTGGTCACTTTGTGCTGTATGGGTGAGGGACCCTCACACCAAAGGGACCTTCCCATGTGAGACGTGCTCCCGCCCCCACCTGCCCACACGCAAACACACCACACATGTTCAGCATGTTGCCCTTTGGACACCCATGAGGATGCCTCCAACCTACTCTTGGTTCTAATAGGGAGTCCTGACTGTCAGCAGTGGATAAAGGAGAGGGGACCCTCTGGTCCCTAGCATGGCACCCGGAGCCTCCCCTTCCCACTGCGACTCTCTAATCCCCTCTTCTTGTCCTTCAGCCGAAGAGAAACTTTCTCTGACTTTGAACTGAATTTAGGGCTCTGGCCAATGATGGGCCTGAAAATTCCATAATGGCCAGAGAGGAGATTTCGAGTCCGGCTAAGATCCCCTGAGTCATTCTGTGAGGGACCAAGACCCACAGTCCACCAGCCCCGAGGCCCTGCCTCCTGGAATGCTTTCCTGGATCCAGCCTCCCAAAGATCCGACCAGACCCAGGGAGGACCGCATCGCTCCACGGGAGGGAAAGCCAAAGCACAGTGCTTCGTCAGCTGGACTCAAAGGGGCGAGGGGACATTGGCGCTTGTCAACGTGATGTCATTCTTTTCCCACCGTTTCTTCCTGTTGATATTCAATGAATCCCTCAATCTCTCTGAAGCTAGTGTGGCTGGGTTGTTATTCTCGTGGCTCTGTTAAGGAGAATCCACTGGACTAAAGTAGGCATTTATTGTCTGTCTGCCCAACTACCACCCACCACGCATACCCTTACACCACCACCCCTTATACACATCTCTAGGAAATACCCCTTGGGGTTCCAACACCAGCTGACAAGCAAGGCTTGCCTAATATGCCCATTCTCTGGGGTAGGGAGAAAGACAGAAGTCAATAAATGAGTCACTAATGCTGGCATTGCATTTTCCAACAAACAGGTTTCAATTGGGAGCTTGGAGCCAAAGCCGTCATGCCCTTAAATAGCCACAGACCATGAGGATTTGGCATATGCTGATTTTCACACTTAATGGAACCAAAAGTTAGTGACGGGCTGGGCATGGTGGCTCCTGCCTGTAATACCAGACCTTTGGGAGGCTGAGGCAGGTGAATCACCTGAGGTCAGGAGTTCAAGACCAGCCTGGCCAACATGGCGAAACTGCTGTCTCTACTAAAAATACAACAATTAGCTGGGTGTGGTGGTGTACACCTGTAGTCCCAGCTACTCAGGAGGCTGAGGCAGGAGGATCACTTGAACCCGGGAAGTGGAGGTTGCAGTGAGCCGAGATCGTGCCATTGCACTTCAGCCTGGGCAACAGAGGACAGAGCGAAACTCTGTCTCAAAAAAAAAATTAAAAAAACGTTAGTGGGCAGGTATGGCTCTTGCTCTTTTAAGAAAAAAGCACAGCTTTTCCTTCCCCATGAGGCCCTTCCCACAGGCCTTTTTTTTTTCTTTTTTGAGACGGAGTCTCGCTCTGTCGCCCAGGCTGGAGTGCAGTGGCCCAATCTTGGCTCACTGCAAGCTCCACCTCCCGGGTTCACGCCATTCTCCTGCCTCAGCCTCTCCGAGTAGCTGGGACTACAGGCGCCCGCCACCACGCCCGGATAATTTTTTGTATTTTTAGTAGAGACGGGGTTTCACTGTGGTCTCGATCTCCTGACCTCGTGATCCGCCCGCCTCGGCCTCCCAAAGTGCTGGGATTAGAGGCGTGAGCCACCGCGCCCGGCCTACCACAGGCCTTTACTTCTGAACAACTTCACAGCCACAGAGGAAGTTCAGAGCCGAGGGCAGCTGGCTAGGGGCAGTAAAGAGATAGCAGTGGGAAGGGCCCTCACCAGAGAGGGAGACACGGGTTCCTTCTTCTTCCCCTTTTTAAAAATTGTGGTAAAAAATGAACAAACATAAAACACCTAACATGAAATCTGCCCTCTTAACAAACTCTTAGGTGTGCAGTAAAATATGATTAATTACATGCACATTGTTGTACAGCAGAGTTATAGAACTTTCTCACCTTGCATGACTAAATCACGCCTATTGAATAGCAACTCCCCCTCCCACTCCTCCACCAGCCCCCGGCTGCCACTATTTTACTTTTTGCTTCTATGAGTGTGACTAGTTTAGCTACCTCATGTCAGCAGAACCATGCAGGCTTTAACCTTCTGTGACTGTCTTATTTTAGTTAGCATAATGTCCTCAAGATGCATCCATGTTGTTGAATACGGCAGGTTTTCCTTCTTTGTTAAGGCTAAATAAAATTATATTCCATTGTAAGATAAAGAATAAGTGGCACATATACATAATGGAATACTGTTTAGGCGTAAGAAAGAACAAAATTCGACTGGGCGCGGTGGCTCACACCTGTAATCCCAGCACTTTGGGAGGCCGAGGCAGGCGGATCACGAGGTCAAGAGATCAAGACCATCCTGGCCAACATGGTGAAGCCCTGTCTCTACTAAAAATGCAAAAATTAGCTGGGCCTGGTAGTGTGCACCTGTAGTCCCAGCTATTCAGGAGGCTGAGGCAGGAGAACCGCTTGAACCCGGGAGGTGGAGGTTGCAGTGAGCCAAGATCATGCCACTGCACTCCAGCCTGGCGACAGAGCAAGACTCTGCTTAAAAAAAAAGAAGAAAATTCTGTCGCTTGTGGCAACATGGATGAGCTTGGAGGACGTTATGTGAATGAAATAAGTCAGGCACAGAAAGAGAAATAATGCATGTTCTCAAGTTGATCTCAAGACATAGAGAATAGAACAGTGGTTATTAGAGGTAGGGAAGTGTGTCGGGGGTTAGGGGATAGCCAGAGATTTGTTAACAGATACAAAAGTACAGCTGGATAGGCAGAATAAATCCTCGTGTGCTATAGCACTAGGGGGTGTCTATAATTGTCAACAACTTATTGTATATTTTCAAATAGCTAGAAGAGTAGATTTTGAATGTTTCCAACACAAAAGTGAGGTGATGGATATGCTGATTACACTTATTTGATCACTACACATTATATACATGTATCAAAATATCACAATGTGCCACATAAATGTCCAATTATGTGTCAATTAAAAATAGTAATAATTTTTAAAAGAAAATAAATAGAAGAAAAAACTGTGTTCTCAGCCTACTTTCAAGCACACTATGAAATATTTTTTTCTCATCCCCTGCTAAAATATTATTCCATTGTGTATTAGCCTGTTTTCACACTGCTGATAAAGACATACCCAAGACTGGGCAGTCTACAAAAGAAAGAGGTTTATTGGACTTACAGTTCCACATGGCTGGGGAGGCCTTATAATCATGGTGGAAGGCAAGGAGGAGCAAGTCACATCTTACATGGATGGCAGCAGGCAAAGAGAGAAAGCTTCTGCAGGGAGACTCCCATTTATAAAAATGTGGGGCTTTCCAGCCCTGGCCAGCTCTGAGCTGTGTGAGTGGGATGAAGAACGAACAGAAGTTTGAGCTACAGTCACCATGTCCCAAGTGCACACTCCACCTGGGCAGCTCCTGGAAATCCCACCAAGTCTACATGTTCATATTTATAAATAAATAAACATGTTTATAATTATTTGTCTCCATTTTCTTTCTTTTCTGTCTCTCTCTCCTTTATGCTTTCCTTCCTTCCTTTCTTCCTTTCTCTCCTTCCTTATGTTTTTCTTCCTTCCTTCCTTCCTTTCTTCCTTTCCCTCTTTCTGTTCTTTTTTCTTTCGTGCTTTATTTCTCTTTCCTTCCCTGTCTTTGCTTCTTTTTTCTTTCCTCTCTGTTTCTTTTTCCTTTCTTTCCTTCATTTCTTTCCTCATTCTTTCTTTTTTTCATGTTTCTTTCCTTTCCATCGCTCTTTTAAAAATGGAATGTTTAAGAAGTTTTGTTTCTGTATCTCCATTTTTTAAATGGTCTCTGTTTTCTCCATTTTCTTCCTCCCTCCCCGCTCCCTTCCCTCCCTCCTTTCCTTTCACCATCTGTCTCTTTTCTCCATTCCCTCCCTGCCTCCCTTCCTCCTTCCCTCCCTCCCTCCCTCCCTCTTTCTCTTCCTCTGTCTGCCTTTGTGTGGGTTCTGGGAGAGCCTACGCATTCTGCGTCTCCCTGTGTCCTCAACGACCCGCGCCCGAGTCCTTGTTTGTTCTGTCTCTCTCTCTCCCTCCCTCCCTCCGAGATGCATCTCCAAACACCCAGACGCCGTGAGTTGTCTTCTGACTCTGTCGCGGTCGATGCAGAGATGCGCTTTGGGGACCGTTTCTGTGGAGATGGGGGAGAGGGGCTGCGTTTTCGGCCTCGGGAAGAGCTTCTCGACTCACGGTTTCGGTTTTGCGGTCCACGGGCCGCCCTGCCATCCGGATCGCTCTCGCTGACGTTCGCGACGGTTGTCGGGCTCCATCTGGTGGCCGCTTTTATACCGTTCTCTGGGCTTCCGGAGCTGCGGTGGCAGCTGCCGAAGGAGGGGACCGTCCCCGCTGTGAGCTAGGCAGAGCTCCGGAAAGCCCGCTGTCGTCAGCCGGGCTGGCCCGGTGGCGCCGGAGCTGTGGCGCGTCGCTGGTGAGTCAGAGCTCAGGCGTGCAGGTTTATGTGGGGGAGAGGCTGTCGCTGCGCTTCTGAGCCCGAGCCGGGTGTGGGGGCTGCCCGGGCCGGTCGACCAGCGCGCCGCAGCTCCCGAGGCCCGAGCCGCGACCCGCGGGGACCGGCCGCGCGTGGCGCGGGAGGCTGGGGACGCCCTTGCCGGGCCCGCGCGCATCCTGGCCGTCTGAGGCGGCGGCCGAATTTGTTTCCGAGTCCCCGTGGGGAGCCGGGGACC
Organism: Hylobates pileatus; assembly: GCA_021498465.1. Lineage (NCBI taxonomy): Eukaryota > Metazoa > Chordata > Mammalia > Primates > Hylobatidae > Hylobates > Hylobates pileatus. The sequence goes on from JAKFGR010000214.1 coordinate 17,532, forward strand.
GTCCTGCCCCCGTCCCCCGGGTGCCGGGGAGCGGTCCCTCTGCCGTGATCTTTCCTGGCGAGTCCCCGTGCGGAGTCGGAGAGCGCTCCCTGAGCGCGCGTGCGGCCCCGAGAGGTCACACCTGGCCGGCCTTCGGTCCCTCGCGTGTCCCGGTCGTACGAGGGGCCGGCCGAAAATGCTTCCGGGTCTCGCTCTGGAGACGCGGGCCGGCCCCTGCGTGTGGCACGGGTGGCCGGGAGGGCGTCCCGGCCCGGGCTGCTCCCGCGGGGGTCCGGGGGTATACCAGCGGGCCGGGGTGCTCCGCGTCTGGCTGTGATGGTGGCGTTTTTGGGGACAGATGTCCGTGTCGTGGGTCTCCTGGGCCGGCGGCGTGGTCGGTGACTCGGCCTCCTGCCCCCGGGGGAGGTATATCTCTCACTCCGAGTCGGCATTTTGGGCCACCGGGTTATTGCTGACACGCTGTCCTCTGGCGACCTGTCGCTGGAGAGGTTGGGCCTCTGGATGCGTGCGGGGCGCTGGCTTACGGGTGACCCGGCTAGCCGGCCCTGCTCCTGCTCGAGCCGCCTGCTGGGGCCCGTGAGCCTGCTGCTCTCTCGTGCGTCCGAGCGTCCCGACTCCCCCCGGTGCCGGCCCGGGTCCGGGTCTCTGACCCACCTGGGGGCGGCGGGGAAGGCGGCGAGGGCTGCCCTGCCCCCGTGCGCTCTCCGCTGCGGGCACCCGGGGCGGCCGTGACAACCCCACCCCGTTGGCTCCGTGCCGCGCGTGTCAGGCGTCCTCGTCTCCGCTGGGTTGTCCGCCGCCCCTCCCTCCAGAGCGGGGAATGGCCGGGCTGATCGGTTCGCTGGCTGGCTGGCCGAACCCCGCTCCGCGGGGGCTCTTCGTGATCGATGTGGTGGCGTCATGCTCTCCCGGGCCGGGTCCGAGCTGCGACGGGCGAGGGGCGGACATTCGTGCCGAATGGGACCGTTCTTCTCGCCCCGCCCGCGGGGGCCCTCGTCTCTCCTCCCCCGCCTGTGGGTGGTGCGCTGGGGAAGGCGTGGGGCGCGGAACCCGGCCTGACTTCGCTGTCCCGTCCCTGCCATCCGCCTCGCGGGGTGGGTCGGCGGGGTCCTCTGACGCGGCGGGCACCCCTCGCCCTCGCCTCCTGTGGTTGTCGACTGGCGGGCGGCCCCCCTCCGCGGCGGTGGGGTGCTGTCCCGCCGGCCCGTCGTGCTGCCCTCTAGGGCGTTGCGCGAGCGTTGGCTCCGCCTGGGCCTTTGCGGTGCTCCTGGAGCGCTCCGGGTTGTCCCTCAGGTGCCCGAGGCCGAGCGGTGGTGTGTCGTTCCCCCACCCCCAGCGCCCCCTCCTCCGGTCGCCGCCGCGGTGTCCGCGCGTGGGTCCTGAGGGAGCTCGTTGGTGTCGGGGGCGGGGTCGAGGCGGTTGAGAGAGACGCGCCCCTCCCGCGCGGGGAAGGGCGCCGCGTGGTCCGGCGAGCGCGCGTCCCCGTGCTTTCCCCCCGGCGGGTGCGCGCGGGGTACGTGTGAGCGACCGCGGTGGGCTCTCGGGCCGGTGACGCGTGCGCCGGCCGGCCGCCCAGGGGCTACCGTCCTGCCTCCGACCGGCCGCGTGTGGGTTTACTTCGGAGGTGCTTTGCCTCGGAAGGAAGGAGGCCGGTGGACGGGACGGGGTGGGTTCCTCGGGGGGTTGCGCGCATGCGCACCCGCCGGGTCCCCCCGCCCTGACCGCGAACGCTCGAGGTTTGCCGCACGCAGGTTTTTTTTCCTCTTACCGCACAGGCTCCTCTCCCTTCCCCGGGTGTCCCCCAGCACTTCTGCGGGCCCGATGAGGGGTGACTGGCGGGTGGAGAGTGTGACCCACCCTTGGTGAAAGACAGCCTTCTCTAGCAATCCGAGAGATGTGCCTTGGGGTACCGGATCCTCACCCGGTTTGCCGCCTCTCTGTACGTGATGGTAGCGCTTGCCGTAGCGACTCGCTTGCAGCGGACCCTCCTCCGCTTCCCCCTCGACGGGGTGAGGGGGGAGGAGAGCGAGGGTTCCGCCGGCCCCCGACCGCGGTGGTGGGGGGCCGAGCGCGGCTCGTCGCCTACTGTGGCCCGCGCCTCCCCCTTCCGAGTCGGGGGAGGATCCCGCCGGGCCGGGCCCGGCGTCCTAGCGGTTCGGAGGCTGTCGCGAGCGGTGGGTGTGCGCGGCGTTCCGTCCGGCGCGTGACCCCTCTCCGCTGTTGAGCCGGCTCTCCGCCCGCGCTCCCGTGCCGAGTCGCGACCGGTGCCGGCGACCGCGTTTGCGTGGCAAGGGTTTTGGGCCGCCTGGCCCCGGGAAAGCGTCCCGCGGTGGGGGCGCGCCGGTCTCCCGGAGCGGGACCGGGTCGGAGGATGGACGAGAATCACGGGCGATGCGGCCCTGGCGTCGGGTTTGTGGCTGTGGTCGCTTCGGGGGGGGGGCACCCCCGGGTCTCGTGAGGAGGCGGGTC
>JAKFGR010000215.1:0-23303 GCA_021498465.1 Hylobates pileatus
ATGGGAAGATATTTCATTTTTCATAGTTGGCCTCAATATTCTGCAAATATCCAATTGCAAATTTTACAAAAAGAGTGTTTCAAAACTGCTCAACCAAAATAGAAATTCAACTCCATTAGATGAATGCACAGATCAGAAAGAAGTTTCACTGAATGCTTCTGTGTATTTTTTATTTGAGGATATTTCGTTTTTCACATAGGCATGAAATTGCTACAACTGTCCACTTACAGATTCCACAAAAAGAGTGTTTCTAAACTGCTCAATCAGAAGAATGGTTCACCTCTGTGAGGTGAATGCACAGATCGGAAAGAAGATTCACAGAATGCTTCTCTGTAGTTGTTATGGGTGGATACTTCCTTTTTCCCAAAAGGCCTCAAAGCATTCCAAATGTCCACTTGCAGAATCTAGAAAAAGAGTGTTTCAAAACTGCTCAATCAAAATTAAGGTTCATCTCTGTGAGATGAATGCACAGATGAGAAAGAAGTTTCACCGAATGCTTCTGAGTAGTTTTTATGGGAAGATATTTCATTTTTCACCATAGGCCTCAATGTTCTCAAAATGTCCCCTTGCAGATTCTACAGAAAGAGTGTTTCAAAACTGCTCAATAAAAAGAAAGGTGATTCTCTGTGAGATGAACACACAGAATAGTAAGAAGTTTCACAGAATTATTCTGTGTAGTTTTCACTTGAAGATATTTCGTTTGTCACCATAGGCCTCAACGTTCTCCAAATGTCGACTTGCAGATTCTACAAAAAGCGTTTTTCAAAACTGCTCAATCAAAAGAAACGTTCAACTCTATCAGATGAATGCACAGATGAGAAAGGAGTTTCACCGAATGCTTCTGTGTAGTTTTTATTTGAAGATATTTCGTCTTTCACAATAAACCTGAAAGCGCTCAAATTTCCACCGGCAGATTCTGCAAAAAGAGTGTTTCAAAACTGCTCAATCAAAGAAAGGTTCAACTCATTAAATAAATGCACAGATCAGAAAGAAGTTTCACAGAATGCTTCTGTGTAGTTTTTATTTGAAGATATTTCATTTCACACCGTGGGCCTCAAAGCACTCCAAATGTCCACTTGCAGAATCTACAAAAAGAGTGTCTCAAAACTTATCAATGAAAAAAAGTTTCTACTCTGTGAGATGAATGCGCAGAAGAGAAAGAAGTTGCACAGAATGATTCTGTGTAGTTTTTACTTGAAGATATTTCGTTTTTCACCATAGGCCTCTGTGTTCTCCAAATGTCCACTTGCAGATTCTACAAAAAGAGTGTTTCAAAACTGCTCAATGAAAAGAAATGTAGGACTTTGTTAGATGAATGCACAGATCAGAGAGAAGAATCACAGAAAGCTTCTGTGTAGTTTTTATTTAAAGATATTTTGTTTCTCACCAAAGGCCTCAAAGCGCTTCTAATGTCCACTTCCACATTCTACAAAAACAGTGCTTCAAAACTGCTCAATCAAAAGAAAGTTCTACTCTGTGAGATGAATGCACAGATCAGAATGTAGTTTCACAAAATGCTTCTGTGTAGTTTTTATTTGAAGTTGTCTCGTTTTTCACCATAGGTCTCAATGCTCTCCAAATGTCCACTTGCATTTTCTACAAAAAGTGTGTTTCAAAACTACCTAATCAAAAGAAAGGTTCAACTCTGTTAGATGAATGCACAGATCTGAAAGATGTTTCACAGAATGATTCTTTGTGGTTTTTATTTGAAGATATTTCCTTTTTCACCATAGGCCTGAAAGCCCTCCAAATGTCCACTTGCAGATTCTACAACAAGAGTGTTGTGAAATTGCTCAATCAAAAGAAAGGTTCAACTCTGTGAGATGAATGCACATATCAGAAAGTAGTTTCACAGAATGCTTCTCTGTAGTTTTTATTTGTGGATACTTCCTTTTTCCCCATAGACCTCAAGGCACTCCAAATATCCACTTGCAGATTCTAAACAAAGAGTGTTTCACAACTGCTCCATGAAAAGTAAGGTACATCTCAGTGAGATGAATGCACAGATCACAAAGAAGTTTCACAGAATGCTTCTATGTAGTTTTTATGGGAAGATATTTCGTTTTTCACCATAGGCCTCAATGTTCTGCAAATGTCCACTTTCTGATTGTACAAAAAGAGTCTTTCAAAACTGCTCAATCAAAAAAAGCTTCAACACTGTTAGATGAATGCACAGACCAGAATGAAGTTTTACAAATTCTTCTGTGTATTTTTTATTTGAAAATATTTCATTTCTCACCATAGGCCTCAAAGCGCTCCAAATATCCCCTTGCAGATTCTACAAAAAGAGTGTTTCAAAACTGCTCAATCAAAAGATATGTTCTACTCTGTGAGATGAATGCACAGAACAGAAAGAAGTTTCACAGAATGCTTCCGTGTAGTTTTTATGGGAAGATAATTCGTTTTTCACCATTGGCCTCAATGTTCTCCGAATATCCAATTGCAGATACAACAAAAAGAGTGTTTCAAACCTGCTCAACCAAAACAGAAATTCATCTGTGTTAGATGAATGCACAGATCAGAACGAAGTTTCACAGAATGCTTCTGTGTAACTTTTATTTGAAGATATTTCATTTTTCACCATAGGCCTGAAATCGCTCCAAATGTCCACTTCAAGATTCTACAAAAGAGTGTTTCAAAACTGCTCAATCAAAAGAAAGTTTCAACTCTGTGAGGTGAATGCACAGATCAGAGAGAACATTCACAAAATGTTTCTCTGTAGTTGTAATGTGTGGATAATTCCTTTTTCCCAATAGGCATCAAAGTACTCCAAATATCCACTTGCAGTTTCTACAAAAAGAGTGTTTCAAAACTGCTCAATGAAAATTAAGGTTCATCTCTGTGAGATGAAGGCAAAGATCAGAAAGAAGTTTCACAGAATGCTTGGGTCTAGTTTTTATGGGAAGATATTTCGTTTTTCACCATAGGCCTCAATGTTCTCCAAATGTCCACTTGCAGATTCTACAAAAAGAGTGTTTCAAAACTGTTCAATCAAAATAAGGATTCAACTCTGTTTGATGAATGCACAGATGAGAAAGGAGTTTCACTGAATGCTTCTGTGTAGTTTTTATTTGAACATATTTGTTTTTCACAATAAACCCCAAGCACTCAAATTTCCACCAGCAGATTCTGCAAAATGGGTGTTTCAATACTGCTCGATCAAAAGAAAGGTACAATTTTGTTAGATGAATGCACAGATCAGGAAGAAGTTTCACAGAATGCTTCCCTGTAGTTTTTATTTGAAGACATTTCGTTTATCACCATAGGCCTGAAATCACTCAAATGTCCACTTGCAGATTCTATAATCGGAGTGTTTCAAAATTGGTCATTCAAAAGAAAGGTTCAACTCTGAGATGAAAGCATAGATAAGGAAGAAGTTTCACAGAATGCTTCCCTGTAGTTTTTACTGGTTGATAATTCCTTTTTCCCCATAGGCCTTAAATCACTCCAAATGTCCACTTGCGGATTCTACAAAAAGAGTGTTTCAAAACTGCTCTATCAAAAGTAAGGTTCATCTCTGTGAGATGAATGCACAGATCAGAAAGATGTTTCACAGAATGCTTCTGTATAGTTTTTATGGGAAGATATTTCTTTTTTCACCATAGGCCTCAATGTTCTCCAAATGTCCACTTGTAGATTCTACAAAAAGAGTGTTTCAAAACTGCTCAATCAAAACAAATGTTCTACTCTGTTAGATGAGTGCACAGATCAGAAAGGAGTTTCACAGAATGCTTCTGTGTAGTTTTTATGTGAAGATATTTGTTTTCACCATAGGCCCAAGCACTCAAATGTCCACTTGCAGATTCTACAAAAAGAGTGTTTTAAAATTGCTCAATCAAAAGAAAGGTTCATTTCTGTGAGATGAATGCACAGATCAGGAAGAAGTTTCACAGAATGCTTCTATGTAGTTTTTATTTGAAGACATTTCGTTTATCACCATAGGCCTGAAATCACTCAAATGTCCACTTGCAGATTCTATAATCGGAGTGTTTCAAAATTGGTCATTCAAAAGAAAGGTTCAACTCTGAGATGAAAGCATAGATAAGGAAGAAGTTTCACAGAATGCTTCCCTGTAGTTTTTACTGGTTGATAATTCCTTTTTCCCCATAGGCCTTAAATCACTCCAAATGTCCACTTGCGGATTCTACAAAAAGAGTGTTTCAAAACTGCTCTATCAAAAGTAAGGTTCATCTCTGTGAGATGAATGCACAGATCAGAAAGATGTTTCACAGAATGCTTCTGTATAGTTTTTATGGAAAGATATTTCTTTTTTCACCATAGGACTCAACATTCTCCAAATGTCCACTTTCAGATTCTACAAAAAGAGTGTTTCAAAACTGCTGAATCAAAAGAAAGGTTCAACTCGTTAAATGAATCCACAGATCAGGATGAGGTTTTACAGAATGCTTCTGTGTAGTTTTTATTTGAAGATATGTGGTTTCGCACTCTGAGATGAATGCACAGATAGCAAAGAGGTTTCACAGAATGCTTCTGGTAGTTTTTATTTGAAAATATTTCTTTCTCCACAATAGGTCTGAAATCGCTCCAAATGTCCACTTGCAGATGCTACAAAAAGAGTCTTTCAAAACTGCTCAATTAAAAGAAATCTTCAACTCCGTGAGATGAATACACAGATGAGAAAGGCCTCAGAGCTCTCCAAATGTCCACTTGCAGATTGCACAAAAGGAGTGTTTCAAAACTGCTCAATCAAAACAAAGGTTGTACTCTGTGAGATGAATGCACAGAAAAGAAAGAAGTTTCACAGAATGTTTCTGTGTAGTTTTTATATGAAGATATTTCGCTTTTCACTGCAGGCTTCAATGTTCTCCATATGTCCACTTGCAGATACTGCAAAAAGAGTGTTTCAAAACAGCTCAATCAATAGAAAGTTTCAAATCTGTGAGACGAATGCACAGATCAGAAAGAAGTTTCACAGAATGATTCTGTGTAGTTTTTATTTGAAGATATTCCTATTTCCCTGATAGGCCTCAAAGCGCGCCAAATGACTACTTGCAGATTCTACAAAAAGAGTATTTCAAAACTACTCAGTCAAAAGAAAGTTCTACTTTGTGAGATGAATGAGCAGAATAGAAAGAAATTTCACAGAATGATTCTGTGTAGTTTTTATTTGAAGATATTCCTTTTTCCATGATAGGTCTCAAAGCGCTCCAAATGTCCACTTGCAGATTCTACAAAAAGAGTGCTTCAAAGCTGCTCAATCAAAAGAAAGGTTCAACTCTGTGAGATGAATGCACAGAATGGAAAGTAGTTTCACAGAAGTATTCTGTGTAGTTTTTACGTGAAGATATTTCGTTTCTCACCATAGGCCCCAAAGCGCTCCAAATGTCCACTTGCAGATTCTACAAAAAGAGTATTTCAAAATTGCTCAATAAATAGAAAGTTTCTACTCTGTGAGATGAATGCACAGAAAAGTGAGAAGTTTCACAGAATGATTCTGTGTAGTTTTGACTTGAAGTTATTTCTTTTTTCACCGTATGCCTCAATGCTCTCCAAATGTCCAATTGCAGATTCTACAAAAAGTCTGTTTCAAAACTGCACAATCAAAAGAAAGGTTCCACTCTGTGAGATGAATGCACAGATCATAAAGAAGTTTCACTGTATGCTTCTGTGTAGTTTTTATTTGAGGATATTCCTTTCTCCACGGTATGCCTCAAATCGCTCCAAATGTCCACTTGCAGACCCTACAAAAAGAGTCTTTCAAAACTGCTCAATCAAAAGAAATGTTCAACTCTGTGAGATGAATGCACAGAATAGAAAGAAGTTTCACAGAATGCTTCTGTGTAGTTTTTATTTGAAGATATTTCCTTTTAAACCATAGGCCTGAAAGTTCTCCAAATGTCCACTTGCAGATTCTACAAAAAGAGTGTTTTGAAATTGCTCAGTTATAAGAAAGGTTCAACTCTTTGAGATGAATGCACAGATTAGAAAGATTTTTCAAAGAATGCTTCTGTGTAGTTTTCAGGGGAAGATATTTCGTTTTTCACTATAGGCCTCAATGTTATCCAAATGTCCCCTTACAGATTCTACAAAAAGGGTGTTTCAAAACTGCTCAATAAAAAGAAAGGTTCAACTCTGTTATTTTTATTTATTTATTTATTTATTTTTGATTTTTGTTTTTGTTTTTATTTATTTATTTATTTATTTATTTTTTATTATACTTTAGGTTTTAGGGTACATGTGCACAATGTGCAGGTTTGTTACATATGTATCCATGTGCCATGTTGATTTCCTGCACCCATTAGCTCGTCATTTAGCATTAGGTATATCTCCTAATGCTGTCCCCGCCCCCCCCACCCCCCACCCCACAACAGTACCCGGAATGTGATGTTCCCCTTCCTGTGTCCATGAGTTCTCATTGTTCAATTCCCACCTATGAGTGAGAACATGCGGTGTTTGGTTTTTTGTCCTTGCGATAGTTTACTGAGAATGATGTTTTCCAGTTTCATCCATGTCCCTACAAAGGACACGAACTCATCCTTTTTTATGGCTGCATAGTATTCCATGGTGTATATGTGCCACATTTTCTTAGTCCAGTCTATCGTTGTTAGACATTTGGGTTGGTTCCAAGTCTTTGCTATTGTGAATAGTGCCGCAATAAACATACGTGTGCATGTGTCTTTATAGCAGCATGATTTGTACTCCTTTGGGTATATACCCAGTAATGGGATGGCTGGGTCAAATGGTATTTCTAGTTCTAGATCCCTGAGGAATCGCCACACTGACTTCCACAATGGTTGAACTAGTTTACAGTCCCAACAGTGTAAAAGTGTTCCTATTTCTCCACATCCTCTCCAGCACCTGTTGTTTCCTGATTTTTTTAATGATGGCCATTCTAACTGGTGTGAGATGGTATCTCACTGTGGTTTTGATTTGCATTTCCCTGATGGCCAGTGATGATGAGCATTCCTTCATGTGTTTTCTGGCTGCATAAATGTCTTCTTTTGAGAAGTGTCTGTTCATGTCCTTTGCCCACTTTTTGATGGGGTTGTTTGTTTTTTTCTTGTAAATTTGTTTGAGTTCATTGTAGATTCTGGATATTAGCCCTTTGTCAGATGAGTAGGTTGCAAAAATTTTCTCCCATTCTGTAGGTTGCCTGTTCACTCTGATGGTAGTTTCTTTTGCTGTGCAGAAGCTCTTTAGTTTAATGAGATCCCATTTGTCGATTTTGGCTTTTGTTGCCATTGCTTTTGGTGTTTTAGACATGAAGTCCTTGCCCACGCCTATGTCCTGAATGGTATTGCCTAGGTTTTCTTGTAGGATTTTAATGGTTTTAGGTCTAACACTTAAGTCTTTAATCCATCTTGAATTAATTTTTGTATAAGGTGTAAGGAAGGGATCCAGTTGCAGCTTTCTACATATGGCTAGCCAGTTTTCCCAGCACCATTTATTAAATAGGGAATCCTTTCCCCATTTCTTGTTTTTGTCAGGTTTGTCAAAGATCAAATAGTTGTAGATATGCGGCATCATTTCTGAGGGCTCTGTTCTGTTCCATTGATCTATATCTCTGTTGTGGTACCAGTACCATGCTGTTTTGGTTACTGTAGCCTTGTAGTACAGTTTGAAGTCAGGTAGCGTGATGCCTCCAGCTTTGTTCTTTTGGCTTAGGATTGACTTGGCAATGCGGGCTCTTTTTTGGTTCCATATGAACTTTAAAGTAGTTTTTTCCAATTCTGTGAAGAAAGTCATTGGTAGCTTGATGGGGATGGCATTGAATCTATAATTTACTTTGGGCAGTGCTCATGGGTTGGAAGAATCAATATCATGAAAATGGCCATACTGCCCAAAGTAATTTATAGATTCAACTCTGTTAAATGAATCCACAGATCAGAAAGTAGTTTCAAAGAATGCTTCTCTGTAGTTTTTATGGGTGGATACTTCCTTTTACCCCATAGGCCTCAAAGCACTCCCAATGTCCACTTGCAGATTCTACAAAAAGAGTGTTTCAAAGCAGCTCAATCAAAAGAAAGTTTCAAGTCTGTTAGATGAATGCACATATCAGAAAGAAGTTTCACAGAATGCTTCTTTGTAGTTTTTAATTGAGGATATTTCTTTTTCCACGATAGGCATCAAATCACTCCAAATGTTCACTTGCAGACTCTACAAAAAGAGGGTTTCAAAACTGCTCAATGAAAAGAAAATTTCAACTCGGTGAGATTAATGCACAGAATAGAAAGAAGTATCACAGAATTATTCTGTGTAGTTTTTATTTGAAGAGATTTGGTTTTTCACCATAGGCATCAATGTTCTCCAAATGTCCACTTGTAGATTCTACAAAAAGAGTGTTTCAAAACTACTCAATCAAAGGAAATGTTCTACTCTGTGAGATGAATGTACAGAACATAAGGTAGTTTCACAGAATGCTTCTGTGTAGTGTTTATTTGAAGATATTTTGTTTTTCACTGTAGTTATCAATATTCTCCAACTGTCCACTTGCAGATTCTACAAAAAGAGTGTTTCAAAACTGCTCAATCAAAAGAAAGTTTCAACTCTGTGAGACAAATGCACAGATCACAAAGAAGTTTCTCAGAATTCTTCTGTCTAGTTTTTATTTGAAGATATTTCCTTTTCCACTATAGGCCGCAGAGCTCTCCAAATATCCAATGGCAGATTCTACAAAAAGAGTGTTTCAAAACTGCTCAATCAAAAGAAAGGTTAAACTCTGAGTGAGGAATGCACACATAACAAGGAAGTTTGTCAGAATGCTTCTGTGTAGTTTTTATGTGGAGATATTTCCTTTTTCACCATAGGCCTCAAAGCACTCCAAATGTCCACTTGCAGATTCTACAAAAAGAGTGTTTCAAAACTGCTCAATCAAAAGAAAGGTTAAACTCTGAGTGAGGAATGCACACATAACAAGGAAGTTTGTCAGAATGCTTCTGTGTAGTTTTTATGTGGAGATATTTCCTTTTTCACCATAGGCCTCAAAGCGCTCCAAATGTCCACTTGCAGATTCTACAAAAAGAGTGTTTCAAAACTGCTCAATCAAAAGAAAGGTTCAACTCTGTGAGATGAATGCACAGATCAGAAAGAAGTTTCACAGAATGCTTCTGTGTAGTTTTTATTTGAAGAGATTTGGTTTTTCACCATAGGCATCAATGTTCTCCAAATGTCCACTTGTAGATTCTACAAAAAGAGTGTTTCAAAACTACTCAATCAAAGGAAATGTTCTACTCTGTGAGATGAATGTACAGAACATAAGGTAGTTTCACAGAATGCTTCTGTGTAGTGTTTATTTGAAGATATTTTGTTTTTCACTGTAGTTATCAATATTCTCCAACTGTCCACTTGCAGATTTCACAAAAAGAGTGTTTCAAAACTGCTCAATCAAAAGAAAGTTTCAACTCTGTGAGACAAATGCACAGATCACAAAGAAGTTTCTCAGAATTCTTCTGTCTAGTTTTTATTTGAAGATATTTCCTTTTCCACTATAGGCCACAGATCTCTCCAAATATCCAATGGCAGATTCTACAAAAAGAGTGTTTCAAAACTGCTCAATCAAAAGAAAGGTTAAACTCTGAGTGAGGAATGCACACATAACAAGGAAGTTTGTCAGAATGCTTCTGTGTAGTTTTTATGTAGAGATATTTCCTTTTTCACCATAGGCCTCAAGGCACTCCAAATGTCCACTTGCTGATCCTACAAAAAGAGTGTTTCAAAACTGCTCAATCTAAAGAAAGGTAAAACCCTGTGAGATGAATGCACACAACAGAAAGAAGTTTCTCAGAATGCTTCTGTCTAGTTTTTATGTGAAGATATTTCCTTTTCTGCAATAGGGCTCAAAGCGATCCAAATGACCCCTTGCAGATTCTACAAAAAGAGTGCTTCAAAAGTCCTCAATCAAAAGAAAGTTTCAACTCCATAAGATGAATGCAAACACCACAAATAAGTGTCTCAGAGTGCTTCTGTTTAGTTTTTATGTGAAGATATCTCTTTTTCCTCAATAGGCCTCAAAGCCTCCCAAATGTCCACTGGCAGATTCTACAAAAAGAGTGCTTCAAACCCGCTCAATCAAAAGAAATGTTCAACTCTGTGAGGTGAATGCACACACTACAAATTATTTTCTCAGATTGCTTTTGACTAGTTTTCATGTGAAGATATTTCCTGTTCCAAAATTGGCCACAAAGCCCTCCAAATGTCCATTTGCAGATAGTACAAAAAGAGTGTTTCAATACTGTTCAATCAAAGGAAAGTTTCAACCCTGTGAGATGAATGCACACAACAGAAAGAAGTTTCTCAGAATGCTTCTGTCTAGTTTTTTTGTGAAGATATTTCCTTTTCCACAATAGGCCTCAAAGCAATCCAAATCTCCTCTTGCAGATGATACAAAAGAGCGTTTCAAAACTGCACAATCAAAAGAAAGGTTCAATTCAGTGAGATGAATGCACACACCACAAAGCAGTTTCTCGGATGCTTCTGTCTAGTTTATATGTGAAGATATTTCCTTTTCCGCGATACGCCACAAAGCACTCCAAATGTCCACTTGAAGATTATACATAAAGAGTGTTTCAAAACTGCTCGATCAAAGGAAAGTTTCAATTCTGGGAGGTGAATGGACACACCACTAAGAAGTTTCTCAGAATGCTTCTATCTAGTTTTTATGTGAAGATTTTCCTTTTCCACAATAGGCCTCAAAAGCACTCCAAATGTCCACTTGCAGATTCTACATAAAGAGTGATTCAAAACTACTCTATCAAAATAATGGTTCAACTCTGTGAGATGAATGCGAACACCAAAAATAAGTTTCTCAAAGTGCTTCTCTTTAGATTTTACTGAAGATATTTCTTTTTCCTCAGTAGGCCTCCAAGTGCTCAAAATGTCCACTTACATATTCTAGAAAAAGAGTGTTTCGGGGGTTGAGCCAAGATGGCCAAATAGGAACAGCTTCGGTCTACAGCTCCCAGCTTGAGCGACACAGAAGACAGGTGATTTCTGCATTTCTGTTTGAGGTACCGGGTTCATCTCACTAGGGAGTGCCAATCAGTGTGTGCAGGACAGTCCGTGCAGTGCACTGTGCATGAGCTGAAGGAGGGCAAGGCATTGCCTCACCCTGGAAGTGCAAGGGGTCAGAGAGTTCCCTTTCCTAGTCAAAGAAAGGGGTAACAGAGGGCACCTGGAAAATCGGATCAGTCCCACCCTAATACTGCCCTTTTCCAATGGGCTTGGAAAACAGCACACCAGGAGTTGGTGTCCCACACCTGGCTTGGAGGGTCCTATGCCCACGGAGTCCTGCTGATTGCTAGCACAGCAGTCTGAGACCAAACTGCAAGGTGGCAGCTAGGCTGGGGGAGGGGCGCCTGACATTGCCCAGGTTTGCTTAGGTAAACAAGGCAGCCAGGAAGCTCCAACTGGGTGGATCCCACCACAGCTCAAGGAGGCCTGCCTTCCTCTGTAGGCTCCAGCTCGGGGAGCAGGGCACAGATAAAAATTCAGCACGAACCTCTGTAGACTTAAATGTCCCTGTCTGACAGTTTTGAAGAGAGTAGTGGTTCTCCCAGCACACAGCTGGAGATCTGAGAATGGACAGACTGCCTCCTAAAATGGGTCCCTGACCCCCGAGCAGCCTAACTGGGAGGCAGTCCCGATTAGGGACAGACTGACACCTCACTCGGCCAGGTACTCCTCTGAGACAAAATTTCCAGAGGAACTATCAGCCGGCAGAATTTGTGGTCTCATGAAAATCCGCTTTTGTGCAGCCACCACTGCTGACACTCAGCCAAACAGGGTCTGGAGTGGACCTCTAGCAAACTCCAAGAGACCTGCAGCTGAGGGTTCTGTCTGGTAGAAGGAAAACTAACAAACAGAAAGGACATCCACACCAAAAATCCATCTGTACATCAGCATCATCAAAGACCACAAGTAGATAAAACCACAAAGATGGGGAAAAAACAGAGCAGAAAAACAGGAAACTAAAAAGCAGAGCACCACTCCTCCTCCAAAGGAGCACAGTTCCTCACCAGCAATGGAACAAAGCTGGACAGAGGATGACTTTGATGAGTTGAGAGAAGAAGGCTTCAGACGATCAAACTACTCCGAGGTATGGGAGGAAATTCAAAACAATAGCAAAGAAGTTAAAAACTTTGAAAAAAAATTAGACGAATGGATAACTAGAATAACCAATGAAGAGAAGGGCTTTAAGGAACTGAGGGAGCTGAAAGCCAAGTTTTGAGAACTATGCAAAGCTTGCAGAAGCCTCGGTAGCTGATGTGATCAACTGGAAGAAAGGGTATCAGTGATGGAAGATGAAATGAATGAAATGAAGTGAGAAGGGAAGTTTAGAGAAAAAAGAATAAAAAGAAACGAACAAAGACTCCAAGAAATTTGGGACTATGTGAAAAGACCAAACCTATGTCTGATTGGTGTACCTGAAAATGATGGGGAGGATGCAACCAAGTTGGAAAACACTCTGCAAGATATTATCCAGGAGAACTTCCCCAATCTAGCAAGGCAGGCCAGCATTCAGATTCAGGAAATACAGAGAACGCCACAAAGATACTCCTCGAGAAAGGCAACTCCAAGACACATAATTGTCAGATTCACCAAAGTTGAAATGAAGGAAAAAATGTTAAGGGCGGCCAGAGAGAAAGGTCAGGTTACCCACAAAGGGAAGCCCAGCAGACTAACAGCTGATCTCTCAGCAGAAACTCTACAAGCCAGAAGAGAGTGGGGGCCGATATTCAACATTCTTGAAGAAAAGAATTTTCAACCCAGAATTTCATATCCAGCCAAACTAAGCTTCATAAGTGAAGGAGAAATAAAATACTTAACAGACAAGCAAATGCTGAGTGATTTTGTCACCATCAGGCCTGCCCTAAAAGAGCTCCTGAAGAAAACAATAAACATGGAAAGGAAAAACCAGTATCAGCCACTGCAAAAATGTGCCAAATTGTAAAGACCATCAAGGCTAGGAAGAAACTGCATCAACTAACGAGCAAAATAACAAACTAACATCATAAAGACAGGATCAAATTCACACATAACAATATTAACTTTAAATGTAAATGGGCTAAATGCTACAATTAAAAGACACAGACTGGCAAACTGGATAAGGAGTCAAGACCCATCAGTGTGCTGTATTCAGGAAATCCATCTCATGTGCAGAGACAAACATAGACTCAAAATAAAGGGATGGAGGAAGATCTATCAAGCAAATGGAAAACAAAAAAAGGCAGGGGTTGCAATCCTAGTCTCTGATAACATAGACTTTAAACCAACAAAGATCAAAAGAGACAAAGAAGGCCATTACATAATGGTAAAGGGATCAATTCAACAAGAAGAGCTAACTATCCTAAATATATATGCACCCAACACAGGAGCACCCAGATTCATAAAGCAAGTCCTGAGTGACCTACAAAGGGACTTAAACTCCCACACAATAATAATGGGAGATTTTAACACCCCACTGTCAACATTAGACAGATCAACGAGACAGAAAGTTAACAAGGATATCCAGGAATTGAACTCAGCTCTGCACAAAGTGGACCTAATAGACATCTACAGAACTCTCCACCCCAAATCAACAGAATATACATTTTTTTCAGCACCACACCACACCTATTCCAAAATTGACCACATAGTTGGAAGTAAAGCTCTCCTCAGCAAATGTAAAAGAACAGAAATTATAACAAACTGTCTCTCAGACCACAGTGCAATCAAACTAGAACTCAGGATTAAGAAACTCACTCAAAACCACTCAACTACATGGAAACTGAACAACCTGCTCCTGAATGACTACTGGGTACATAATGAAATGAAGGCAGAAATAAAGATGTTCTTTGAAACCAATGAGAACAAAGACACAACATACCAGAATCTCTGGGACACATTCAAAGCCATGTGTAGATGGAAATTGATAGCGCTAAATTCCCACGAGAGAAAGCAGGAAAGATCCAAAATTGACACCCTAACATCACAATTAAAAGAACTGGAAAAGCAAGAGCAAACACATTCAAAAGCTAGCAGAAGGCTAGAAATAACTAAAATCAGAGCAGAACTGAAGGAAATAGAGACACAAAAAACCCTTCAAAAAATTAATGAATCCAGGAGCTGGTTTTTTGAAAAGATCAACAAAATTGATAGACCGCTAGCAAGACTAATAAAGAAGAAAAGAGAGAAGAATCAAATAGATGCAATAAAAAATGAAAAAGAGGATATCACCACCGATCCCACAGAAATACAATCTACCATCAGAGAATGCTACAAACACCTCTGCGCAAATAAACTAGAAAATCTAGAAGAAATGGATAAATTCCTCAACAAATACACCCTCCCAAGACTAAACCAGGAAGAAGTTGAATCTCTGAATAGACCAATAACAGGATCTGAAATTGTGGCAATAATCAATAGATTACCAATTAAAAAGAGTCCGGGACCTGATGGATTCACAGCCGAATTCTACCAGAGGTACAAGGAGGAACTGGTACCATTCCTTCTGAAACTGTTCCAATCAATAGAAAAAGAGGGAATCCTCCCTAACACATTTTATGAGGCCAGCATCATCCTGATACCAAAGCCTGGCAGGGACATAACCAAAAAAGAGAATTTCAGACCAATATCCTTGATGAACATTGATGCAAAAATCCTCAATAAAATACTGGCAAAACGAAACCAGCAGCACATCAAAAAGCTTGTACATCATGATCAAGTGGGCTTCATCCCTGGGATGCAAGGCTGGTTCAACATACGCAAATCAATAAATGCAATCCAGCATATAAACAGAACCAAAGACAAAAACCACATGATTATCTCAATAGATGCAGATAAGGCCTTTGATAAAATTCAACAACCCTTCATGCTAAAAACTCTCAGTATATTAGGTATTGATTGGACGTAGCTCAAAATAATAAGAGCTATCTATGACAAACCCACAGCCAATATCATACTGAATGGGCAGAAACTTGAAGCATTCCCTTTGAAAACTGGCACAAGACAGGGATGCCCTCTCTCACCGCTCCTATTCAACGTAATGCTGGAAGTTCTGGCCAGAGCAATCAGGCAGGAGAAGGAAATAAAGGGTATTCAATTAGGAAAAGAGGAAGTCAAATTGTCCCTGTTTGCAGATGACATGATTGTATATCTAGAAAACCCCATCATCTCAGCCCAAAATCTCCTTAAGCTGATTAGCAACTTCAGCAAAGTCTCAGGATACAAAATCAATGTACAAAAATCACAAGCATTCTTGTACACCAATCACAGACAAACAGAGAGCCAAATCATGAGTGAACTCCCATTCACAATTGCTTCAAAGAGAATAAAATACCTAGGAATCCAACTTACAAGGGATGTGAAGGACCTCTTCAAGGAGAACTACAAACCACTGCTCAATGAAATCAAAGAGGATACAAACAAATGGAAGAACATTCCATGCTCATGGGTTGGAAGAATCAATATCGTGAAAATGGCCATACTGCCCAAGGTAATTTATAGATTCAATGCCATCCTCATCAAGCTACCAATGACTTTCTTCACAGAATTGGAAAAAACTACTTTAAAGTTCATATGGAATCAAAAAAGAGCCCGCATTGCCAAGTCAATCCTAAGCCAAAAGAACAAAGCTGGAGGCATCACTCTTGCTGACTTCAAACTATACTACAAGGCTACAGTAACCAAAACAGCATGGTACTGGTACCACAACAGAGACACAGACCAATGGAACAGAACAGAGCCCTCAGAAATAATGCCACATATCTACAACTATCTGATCTTTGACAAACCTGACAAAAACAAGAAATGGGGACAGGATTCCCTATTTAATAAATGGTGCTGGGAAAACTGGCTAGCCATATGTAGAAAGCTGAAACTGGATCCCTTCCTTACACCTTAGACAAAAATTAATTCAAGATGGATTAAAGACTTACATGTTAGACCTAAAACCATAAAAATCCTAGAAGAAAACCTAGGCAATACCATTCAGGACATAGGCATGAGCAAGGACTTCATGTCTAAAACACCAAAAGCAATGGCAACAAAAGGAAATAAAGGGTATTCAATTAGGAAAGAGGAAGTCAAATTGTCCCTGTTTGCAGATGACATGATTGTATATCTAGAAAACCCCATTGTCTCAGCCCAAAATCTCCTTAAGCTGATTAGCAACTTCAGCAAAGTCTCAGGATACAAAATCAATGTACAAAAATCACAAGCATTCTTGTACACCAATCACAGACAAACAGAGAGCCAAATCATGAGTGAACTCCCATTCACAATTGCTTCAAAGAGAATAAAATACCTAGGAATCCAACTTACAAGGGATGTGAAGGACCTTCAAGGAGAACTACAAACCACTGCTCAATGAAATAAAAGAGGATACAAACAAATGGAAGAACATTCCATGCTCATGGGTTGGAAGAATCAATATCGTGAAAATGGCCATACTGCCCGAGGTAATTTATAGATTCAATGCCATCCCCATCAAGCTACCAATGACTTTCTTCACAGAATTGGAAAAAACTACTTTAAAGTTCATATGGAACCAAAAAAGAGCCCGCATTGCCAAGTCAATCCTAAGCCAAAAGAACAAAGCTGGAGGCATCACGCTACCTGACTTCAAACTATACTACAAGGCTACAGTAACCAAAACAGCATGGTACTGGTACCACAACAGAGACACAGACCAATGGAACAGAACAGAGCCCTCAGAAATAATGCCACATATCTACAACTATCTGATCTTTGACAAACCTGACAAAAACAAGAAATGGGGAAAGGATTCCCTATTTAATAAATGGTGCTGGGAAAACTGGCTAGCCATATGTAGAAAGCTGAAACTGGATCCCTTCCTTACACCTCATACAAAAATTAATTCAAGATGGATTAAAGACTTACATGTTAGACCTAAAACCATAAAAACTCTAGAAGAAAACCTAGGCAATACCATTCAGGACATAGGCATGGGCAAGGACTTCATGTCTAAAACACAAAAAGCAATGGCAACAAAAGCCAAAATTAACAAATGGGATATAATTAAACTAAAGGGCTTCTGCACAGCAAAAGAAACTACCATCAGAGAGAACAGGCAACCTACAGAATGGGAAAAAAATTTTGCAACCTACTCATTTGACAAAGGGCTAATATCCAGAATCCACAATGAATTCAAACAAATTTACAAGAAAAAAACAAACAACACCATCAAAAATTGGGCGAAGGACATGAACAGACACTTCTCAAAAGAAGACATTTATGCAGCCAAAAAACACAAGAAAAAATGCTCATCATCACTGGCCATCAGAGAAATGCAAATCAAATCCACAATGAGATACCATCTCACACCAGTTAGGATGGCCATCATTAAAAAGTCAGGAACCAACAATTGCTGGAGAGGATGTGCCGAACTAGAACACCTTTACACTGTCGGTGGGACTGTAAACTAGTTCAGCCATTGTGGAAGTCAGTGTGGCAATTCCTCAGGGATCTAGAGCTAGAAATACCACTTGACCCAGCCATCCTATTATTGGGTATATACCCAAAGGACTATAAATCATGCTGCTATAAAGACACATGCATACGTATGTTTATTGTGGCACTATTCACAATAGCAAAGACTTGGAACCAACCCAAATGTCCAACAATGATAGAGTGGATTAAGAAAATGTGGCACATATACACCATGGAGTACTATGCAGCCATAAAAAATGATGAGCTCATGTCCTTTGTAGGGACATGGATGAAACAGAAAACCA
Source organism: Hylobates pileatus (assembly GCA_021498465.1). Taxonomy (NCBI): domain Eukaryota; kingdom Metazoa; phylum Chordata; class Mammalia; order Primates; family Hylobatidae; genus Hylobates; species Hylobates pileatus. The sequence continues at coordinate 17,694 of JAKFGR010000215.1, forward strand.
TCATTCTCAGTAAACTATCACAAGGACAAAAAACCAAACACCACATGTTCTCACTCATAGGTGGGAATTGAACAATGAGAACTCATGGACACAGGAAGGGGAACATCACACTCCGGGGACTGTTGTGGGGTGGGGGGATGGGGGAGAGACAGTATTAGGAGATATACCTAATGTTAAATGACGAGTTGATGGGTGCAGAAAACCAACATGGCACATGGATACATATGTAACAAACCTGCACATTGTGCACATGTACCCTAAAATCTAAAGTATAATAATAAAAAAAGAAAAAGAGTGTTTCAAAACTGCTCAATCAAAAGAAATGTTCAACTCTGTGAGATGAATGCACACACCACAAAGAAGTTTCGCAGAGTGCTTCCGTCTAGTTTTTATGTGAAGATATTTTCTTTTCCACAATAGGCCTCAAAGCGCTGCAAATGTCCACTTGCAGATTCTACAAAAAGAGTACTTCAAAACTGCTCAATCAAAAGAAAGGTTCAACTCTTTTAGGTGAATGGACACACCACTAAGAAGTTTCTCAAATTGCTTCTCTCTAGTTTTTATGTGAAGATATTTCCTTTTCGGCAATAGGCCACAAAGCGCTCCAAATGTCAAATTGCAGAATCTACAAAGGAGAGTTTCAAAACTGCTCAATGTAAGGAAAGATTAAACCCTGTGAGATGAATGCACACAACAGAAAGTAGTTTCTCAGAATGCTTCTGTCTAGCTTTTATATGAAGATATTTTCTTTTCCACAGTAGGCCTCAAAGTGCTCCAAATATCCACTTGCAGATTCTACATAAAGAGTGTTTCAGAATTGCTCAATCAAAAGAAAATGTTCAATTATGTGAGATGGACACACTACTAAGAAGTTTCTCAGAAAGCTTCTGCCTAGTTTTTATGTTAAGATATTTCCTTTTCCACAATAGGCCATAAAGCGCTCAAAATGTCCACTACAGATTCTACAAAAAGATTGTTTCAAAACTTCTCAATCAAAGGAAAGGTTCAACCCTGTGAGATGAATGCACACAAAAGAAAGAAGTTTCTCAGAATGCTTCTGTCTAGTTTTTATATGGAGATACTACCTTTTCCACAATAGGCCTCAAAGCACTCCAAATGTCCACTTGCAGATTCTACAAAAAGAGTGTTTCAAAACTGATCAATCAAAAGAAATTTTCAACTCTGTGAGATGAATGCACACACCACAAAGAAGTTACTCAGGATGCTTCTGTCTAATTTTTAGGTAAAGATATTTCCTTTTCCACAATAGGCCTCAAAGTGCTCCAAATGTCCACTTGCAGATTCTACAAAAAGTGTGTTTCAAAACTGCTCAATTAGAGGGAAGTTTCAACCATGTGAGATGAATGCACAAAACAGAATGTTTTTCAAAATGATTCTGTCTAGTCTTTTTGTGAAGATACTTCCTTTTACACAATAGGCCTCAAAGGGCTCCAAATGTCCACTTGCAGATTATACAAAAAGAGTGTTTCAAAACTGCGAAATCAAAAGAAAGCTTCAACTCAGTGAGAGGAATGCACACACCCCAAAGAAGTTTCTCAGGATGATTCTGTGTAGTTTTTATGGGAAGATTTTTCCTTTTCCACGATAGGCCACAAAGCACTCCAAATATCCACTTGTAGATTCTTCAAAAAGAGTGTTTCAAAACTGTTCAATCAAAGCAAAGTTTCAACCCCGTGAGATGAATGCACACAACAGAAAGAAGTTTCTCAGAATGATTCAGTCGAGTTTTTTTGTGAAGATATTTCCTTTTCCACAATAGGCCTCAAAGCGCTCCAAATGTCCACTTGCAGATTATACAAAAAGAGTGTTTCAAAACTGCGCAACCAAAAGAAAGGTTCAACTCAGTGAGATGAATGCACACACCACAAAGAAGTTTCTCAGGTTGCTTCTGTCTAGTTTTTATGTGAAAATATTTCCTTTTCCACAATACGCCACAAAGTGCTCCAAATGTCCACTTGAAGATTCTACATAAAGAGTGTTTCAAAACTGCTCAATCAAAAGAAAGGTTCAACTCTTTTAGGTGAATGCACACACCACAAAATATTGTCTCAGATTGCTTCTGTCTAATTTTTATGTGAAGATATTTTGTTTTCCACAATAGGCCACAAAGCGCTCCAAATGTCCACTTGCAGAATCTACAAATGAGTATTTCAAAACTGCTCAACCTAACGAAAGTTTAAACCCTGTGAGATGAATGCACACAACAGTAAGAAGTTTCTCAGAATGCTTCTCTCTAGATTTTATGTGAAGATATTTCCATTTCCGCCATAGGCCACAAAGCGCTCCAAATGGCCACTTGCAGATCATACAAAAAGAGTGTTTCAAAACAGCGTAATCAAAAGAAAGGTTCAACTCAGTGAGATGAATGCACACACCACAAAGAAGTTTCTCAGGATGCTTCTGTGTAGTTTTTATGCGAAGATTTTCCTTTTCCAGGATAGGCCATAAAGCGCTGCAGATGCCCAATTGAGGATTCTACATAAAGAGTGTTTCAAAACTGCCCAATCAAAAGAAAGGTTCAATTCTGTGACATGAATGGACACACCACTAAGAAGTTTCTCAGAATGCTTCTGTCTAGTTTTTATGTGAAGATATTTCCTTTTCCGCAATAGGCCTCAAAGCACTCCAAATGTCCACTTGCAGATTATACATAAAGAGTGTTTCAAAACTGCTCAATTAAAAGAAAGGTTCAACTCTGTGAGATGAATGCAAACACCAGAAAGAGGTTTCTCAGAATGCTTCTGTTTAGTTTTTATGTGAAGATATTTCTTTTTCCTCAATAGGCCTCAGAGTGCTCACAATGTCCACTTGCAGATCCTAGAAAAAGAGTGTTTCAAAACTGCTCAATCAAAGAAATGTTCAACTCTGTGAGATGAATGCAAACACCACAAAGGAGTTTCTCGGAGTGCTTCTGTCTGGTTTTTATGGAAGATGTTTCCTTTTCCACAATAGGCCTCAAAGAGCTGCAAATGTCCACTTGCAGATTCTACAAAAAGAGTGTTTCAAAACTGCTCAATCAAAAGAAAGGTTCAACTCTGTGAGATGAATGCCCAACCACAAAGAAGTTTCTCAGAACGCTTCCCTCTAGTTTTTATGCGAAGATGTATCTTTTTCCACAATAGGGATTAAAGCGCTCCAAATATCCACTTGAAGATTCTACAAAAAGAGGGTTTCAAAATTGCTCAATCATAGGAAAGGTTTGACACTGTGAGATGAATGCACACAACACAAAGAAGTTTCTCAGAATGCTTCTGTCTAGTTTTTATGTGAAGATATTTCCTTTTCCACAATAGGCCTCAAAGCACTCCAAATGTCCACTTGTGGATTCTACAAAAATAGTGTTTCAAAACTGCTCAATCAAAAGAAAGGTTGAACTCTGTGAGATGAATGCACACACCACAGTGAAGTTTCTCATAATGCTTCTGTCTAGTTTTTATGTGAAGATATTTCCTTTTCCACAATAGGCCTCAAAGTAGTCCAAATGTCCACAATCAGATTCTACAAAAAGATTGTTTCAAAACTGCTCTATCAAAGGAAAGATTCAACTCTGTGAGATGAATACACACACCACAAAGTAGTTTCTCAGAATGTTTCTGTCTAATTTTTAAGTGAAGATATTTCCTTTTCCACAATAGGCCTCAAAGCGCTCCAAATGTCCCCTTGCATATTCTACAAAAAGAGTGTTTCTAAACTGCTCAACCCAAAGAAAGTTCAACTCTGTGAGATGAATGCACACACCACAAAGAAATTTCTCTGTATGCTTCTTTATAGTTTTTATGTGAAGATATTTCCTTTTCCACAATAGTCCTCAAAGTGCTCAAAATGTCCACTTGCAGATTCTACAAAAAGAGTGTTTCAAAACTACTCTATCTAAAGTAAGATTCAACTCTGTGAGATGGATGCACACATCACAAAGCACTTTGTCAGAATGCTTCTGTTTAGTTTTTATGTGAAGATATTTCTCTTACCACCATAGGCCTCAAAGGGCTCCAAATATCCAATTGCAGACTGTACAATAAGAGTGTATCAAAACTGTTCAATCAAAAGTAAGGTTCAATTCTGTGAGGTGAATGCACACACCACAAAGTATTTTCCCAGTTTGCTTCTGTTTAGTTGTTATGTGAAGATATTTCCTTTTCCACCATAGGCCACAAAGCGCTCCAAATGTCCCCTTGCAGAATCTACAAAACAGTGTTTCAAAACTGCTGAATCAAAAAAAATTTTTCAACTCTTTGAGATGAATGCACACACCACAAAGAAGTTTCTCAGAATTTTTCTGTCTGGTTTTTATGTGAAGATATTTCATTTTCCCCAGTAGGCCTCAAAGTGCTCCTAAGGTCCACTTGCAGATTCTATAAAAAGAGTGTTTCAAAACTGCTCAATCTAAAGAAAATTTCAACTCTGTGAGATGAATGCACACACCACAAAAAGTTTCTCAGAATGCTACTGTCTAGTCTTTATGTGACTATATTTCCTTCTCCACAATAGGCCTCAAAGTGCTAAAAATATCCACTTGCAGAGTCTACAAAAAGAGTGCTTCAAAACTGCTCGATCAAAAGAATGGTTCAACTTTGTGAGATCAATGCACACATCACAAAAAGTTTCACAGAATGCCTCTGTTTAGTTTTTATGTGAAGATATTTCGATCGTCAGAACCCCCGTCCTCTACTGGAATAACATTACCCAGTGAGTGCTCGCCCAGTGCAGCCTTGAGGCCTTGAGACCAGCATCTTGTCTGTACCTCACAAAACCACTCCTACCTTTTTTTTTTTTTTTTTTTATGAGATGGAGTCTAACTGTGTTGCCCAGGCTGGAGTGCAGTGGCATGAACTTGGCTCACTGCAAACTCCGCCTACTGGGTTCAAGTAATTCCCCTGCTTCAGCCTCCCGAGGAGTTGGGATTACAGGCGCCCGCCACCACGCCCAGCTAATTTTTTGAATTTTTTAGTAGAGGTGGGGTTTCACCGTGTTGCTTAGGCTGGTCTTGAACTCCTGAGCTCAGGCAATCCGCCCGCCTCGGCCTCCCAAAGTGCTAGGATTACAAGCGTGAGCCACCGCGCCCGGCCAACAACCCCTTTTTAAAATGTGTATTTTTACTTAAGGGCCGGGCATGGTGGCTCATGCCTGTAATCCCAGCACTTTGGGAGGCCGAGGCAGGCGAATCACTTGAAGTCAGGAGTTCGAGACCAGCCTGGCCAACATGGCAGAACCTTGTTTCTACTTCTTCTAAAAATACAAAAATTAGCCAGGCGTGGTGGCGGGCACCTGTAATCCCAGCTACTCAGGAGGCTGAAGCAGGAGAATCGCTTGAACCCGGGAGGCAGAGGTAGCAATGAGCCGAGATCGCGCCACTGCACTCCAGCCTGGGTGACAAGAACGAGACTCCGTTTCTTTTTTTTTCTTTTTTTTTTTTTTTGAGACGGAGTCTCGCTCTGTCACCAAGGCTGGAGTGCAGTGGCATGATCTTGGCTCACTGCAAGCTCCACCTCCTGGGTTCACGCCATTCTCCTGCCTCAGCCTCCCAAGTAGCTGGGACCACAAGCGCCTGCCACCATGCTCAGCTAACTTTTTGTATTTTTAGTAGAGACG